>DVZL01002159.1:0-15936 GCA_018236625.1 Lasaia peninsularis
GTTATTAATTTTGTTAATTGTCGCCTTAATTTTATCGTTTTTGTTATTTGTTATTGTGTATTTACTTATAATGGAATGGATGAATAATAATAGATACTAATATCATAATTATTTATATTTCTATTCGTATTTTTCTACGGATGCTTGCAGCAATTCCTTAAATATTAAATATTAAAAAAATATTTTTTTCCTTTGACCGAAATGTTGGGAACTTCTGAACGTTTGTTTACATTATTTATACGTTCTCGTGACAGATCGTATAGATAGAAACGGGAAAAGTCTACGGTAAAGAAGTGAAATAAGTTTTTTCACTAATACACACTTTGTTGCCGATTCTGACGTCATTATCTAAACTTATTTTAGATGCATGCTGTCTCTTTCCAATGAAATAAAATGAAACGAGACAGAACATTTTAGTTTTAATAGACGCTTATTAGGTAGCTGACCTCGATATAGGAAGGGGAATAGCCTAAAACGAAGAAGAATATAATTATTTTTCGACTATTTAATAGCTATGTTATTTTCCCCGTATATTTAAATACTTATTTTCTAACAATCTTAAACATATTATTTCACAAATAAATTATTTTTCCCCGTCTTGGTCCGGGTCCTCTATGTAGAAAAGACTAACTGCCTGCCTACCAGGCAGCTCGTAAAAGGTGAGCATAGATCAACTGGGTCACTGCCAACATGACCACTGGTGGTAGAGTGCTGTGCAGCAACTCGCCCGGGTAGGGATCCACCACCTTGCTTATCCCTGCCGCCATAATGATATTGTCGTGTTCCGGTCCGGAGGTAGGGTAGCTGGTAGACTTGCGCTTAAGGCCTAACAGCCCAACTACAGGACAGCGGCGCACCTACGTCTATGGTGTCCATAGGCCACGCATCAGAAGACCCGTATGCCTGTTCGCTGACTTATCCCATAAAAAAGTTATGTCACGTCCCGCGGATCTCGATAAAAATCTAAATTGAAAACATATTGCATATACCAGGGCAACATGGTTACGCACGGTCCGTTATTATGTTGCCCTTGTTCGTACGTCTCCCGACGTCTCATTTTCTAAATTGGCACATCCGGTTCAGGCGTTTAGGTGTAGCAAACAAACATATATATATATATTTGCATATTTTATAATATCACATATTGCTTGCTTAATACTTTATTGAATCCAAAACCTGGAAAATAGTGACAAAAGAAAATGCACAAAAGGATTCCATTGATTCTGTGATTCAGTGGCGTAACTACAGGGTGACAAGTCGGTAAAATGCCACGGGCCCCCATTCGGAAGGGGCCTCCGGTCAGAGTAGAATTCGAAATCCCAATATTTATCATTACACATTTAGCAAAAAATTGTTCCTTCGAATAAATTTGCCACGGGCCTTCGGGGCCCTCATACATAGTTACGCCACTGCTTTGATTGTATTATTATTGTTTCACTGTGGAAGAGTTGACTTATTAAAGGCAGAATATTATTCAAATTCGAGCTATAGCGGTTTTGGGTTATAGGACAAATACCTTTATCATGCACGATGACGATTTTTTAAACTTGACAAAAAAAATCTTTTCCTTCTACTGGACGAAAACTAGCTACAGCAGCAAAATAAAAAGCCTCAAATCACATGTTTGTCAGCTTCTGTTTCACCTCGGTCGACATTTACGTGAAATCTGAGACTTTTATTATTTGTATAGATTTTATTTCAGAAATGTATAAAATAAAAAAAACGGCACAGCTGGTTAGGTTAAGCTTTTTAGCTTCAATAAATTCAATATCGGTTCAGCCGTTTTGGCGTAAATACTACCTAAATATAAACACGCACTTTCATAATACTAGTGGGGATTGAAGTTTAGATAATTAAAAAAATCGTTCCATACAATAGAAATAAATACCGTTCCGCCTATATCCCCGAAGGATTAAGCAAAAGAACCCATAATTAGCCTACGATATTCCATACAATGATATAATGCCGCCATGTTATTTTCTTAAAGCAATATAATTGGTACAAATCTATATGTAACAATACTTCTATTATAAAATACAAGGAACAAGATCTTACATACAAAAACAAATCAAGGATTACTCTTGCTGATGAGATTATCTAGATTAATTTTATTCTCATACTAATTGTATGGTCTCATACTGATACTTTCGCATTTTTAGGGTTCCGTAGCCTAATGGAACCCCAATACTAA
Source organism: Lasaia peninsularis (assembly GCA_018236625.1). NCBI lineage: Eukaryota > Metazoa > Arthropoda > Insecta > Lepidoptera > Riodinidae > Lasaia > Lasaia peninsularis. The sequence goes on from DVZL01002159.1 coordinate 2,192, forward strand.
GACTTCACTGTCTGTTCGTCTATCTTATGATTCGTGATGGTTAGAAAGTTGTTTTTACAGTCGATGTATTTCTGTTGCCGTTATAACAACAAATACCAAAAACAGAATAAAATAAAAATATAAAGGTTGCTCCTTTTCAATAAACTTGAATTTTTTGACATTTTATAGATGATATAGAATCTTTTGTGCATGAGTCCGACTCGCACTTGACCGATTTTTTTTACATTTTTATTCTACGCTGAGATTAAAGATGCTGATGCTCGTCTCTGAAGAAAATGGAATCCTATCCTTCTATAATGGCCTACAAACTAGCTTTAGTAAAATTAATATTAATATCGAAGGCTAATATCTAATATTAGACATGCCGTCGATATCGGATATTAAAGTTGAAATATTTGTGCTTTAGCACAAATATTATGTAAGGTCTACTGCTCTTCTTTTGATTAAAATACAGCTGTAACCTAAATATTATTAGATTTTGCCCGCAGCTTATTAAACTCTACTTTTTCCGTACCTAAAGGGTAAAAAACGGAACTCTATTACTAAGAATCCGCTATCCGTCTGTCTGTCTGTCACCAGGCTGTATCATGAAATGTGATAACTAGACAGCTGAAATTTTCACAGATGATGTATTTCTGTTGCCGTTATAACAAAAAATACTAAAAACATTATAAAATACATATGTAAAGTGTGCTCCTGAACAGAAAATATGATTTTTGCAGTTTTCATAGACAATGGTGATAGAGAGAGTTGAAATTTTCACAGATGATGTATTTCTGTTGCCGCTTTAACAAGAAATACTAAAAACATAAATACAACAAACGTGATTTCTTTGTCTCGTCTGACTTGCACTTGGCGATTTTTTTTTAATATTTGGCATGTGCCATTTGACAAGTTTAATTTTGAGAGAAAGAACAAACCTAATCCAGGATTGGACTTGAAACCAAGTCCTTCCTGCCTTCCTTTCCAAGCCAAACCCAACCTTCTAGGTGGCAGCCGCTTTGTGTAAAAACTGGTATCGATATCAAATCCCCTAAATTAGATGGTTGACCCCGATATCTAATATGTACAACTTTTAAACACACATACTTATTAAGAAAATAAATAATTTTCATTCCATTTCATTTGATGTAAACGGGATAAGGCTAAAACGAAGAAGAGCGAGAGAAAGAACAAAGGGGTAAAATGAAGAAACACACTTTATTTATCGCGGCAAAACCCACGGGGTTGCCAGTTTAACATGAAAATTTATAAAGTTGATGTATTGAGTGCGCCAACAGACTATGTGCAAAATGTAAGCACAAAGCACTTCCTCGGGCGCTGCATCAAAGATTAAACCTCTACAATACATCTTTAGAAATCCCACACAATGAAACATTATGGATTTTATAACTAGATATTGCTTGCGGTTACATTCATTTTTTTTATTTATCAAACATTGCCTATCTTAAAAATACTCTATGCTGTTTTATGTCGCCTACAAATAAAATAAACTTTTTATATACAAATAACCGGCCATTGAAATCAATCAACACGGCAAAAAATGGCATTTGTTGTATGTGAGCATGCTTTCTCTTTATAGCATCTTGTTTTAACAGCAACATCATCTATCAAAAATTTTAACTGTTTAGCTAGTAGCGGAGTCTTAGTAATAGGGTTCCGATTTTACTCTTTGGATACAAACAATAAAAAAAAATCAAAATGGGCTTGTTATGTACATAACATAGAAAGGTGTGATGGCAAAACTTATGAAAGTTCAATTCCAAGAAAGTATTTGATTATAATTTTTTCAATCCTACTTTAAATTGTTGTGTGATTAATAAACTATCTATTTTGTAATATGTCAAGTAATTGGAGTAAGGAAGCGATGAGACTCAATTTTATTTTTTTACAATTCATGTTATTCTTGTGTGTGTGTTTGAGTTGGACGTATATTATTTATAAATTTAAAGAATATATGATTTCAATAAGTGTATAATATAATAAGTGATTGTAAATAATAATATAGTCTTTTCTTTGTTTATTTTATATGTAGGTATGCTTTATATCATTGGACAATTATTTCCAAGCTAAAACCAATCCACAAAAAGTAACATTGTAGATTATTAAAGTTGTCATATTAAACGTGTGAAAAAAAATCATCATGTCAAATTTTAAACAATAAAATATAAATAAAATGGATATTATTTTTTTTAAATAACGATTTTTTTTCTTCCAAAATATTTAAATCTCTTTTTTTGGTGGGTTGATTCTTAAGCTGGGTCTCCCCGGGTGCCTATAACCATCAATTTTCGTATTGTATATCTGTCTATTTACATAATTATGTGTTATATATATATATAACCTGATAATATATTTGAACATAAAATTTGTTGAAATCACATAATGTTCAATGCCAATGTTTTATTATCCATTTGCAAACATATAACAATCCTAAATTTTCGAATTGCTTTCGTATTTTCACTAATTTTCGGGTAAGGAATGAGGACGGTCGTATAGAGTTTGCAAGTTCCGTAGTAATGTATCATCTGTGTGACCCAGTTCTTTCCTTAACAATGTTATTAATATCTCGCTAAATTAATCCCATTACAATATATCATGAGTTGTTCATATAATACCCACACAAAACACTTCTGCTACAAGCTGATATTGCTAATATTGTTTAAAGTAGAGGTTCTCAAACTTAATTAATTAATTAAATTCTTTTTAACAGCTATCATTTTTATGTGATGCTCTTTGTGTATTTATAATGATTTATAATATAAAAATACATTAGTAGTAATTTTATTTTAAACATCTTAATCGTATTATACAATTAAGAGGATAGATATATATTATCAGAACTACAGTAAAAAAACCGGCGAAGTGAGAGTCGGACTCGCGCACCAGGGTTTCATGCCATTAGGTATATAAAATAACTTTAAAAAACATGTTTGTAATAATATGCACCCTTTATATATTTAGTTTATTATGTTTTAGTGTCTGTCGTTATAATGGCAACAGAAATACATTATCTGTGAAAATTTCCTACTGTCTTACTATCACGATTCACGAGATATAGCCTAGTGATAGACAGACAGACACACCGACGGACACCGGAGTAATAGAGTTCCATTTTTACCCTTTGGCTACGAAAAAACCGTCTGTAACATTCACCAAGCACTCCAATACCCATGTGGAAAAATTCCTTGATGTTAAGTTCGATTGGGGATCCTGATAGATTCACCGGAATGAAAATTGTCCTGATCAAAATTGTATACCTACTAAGGTATCAGTTGACACGAAAATTTTGGGATCCATATTTCAAATACACAATAGTTTACAGTAACTTCCAATCAACTTAACTTTATACCCCGGGGACTCATGGTGTAGAGTTTGGGAACCTCTGGTTTAATCTGTAGCCAGGGTAGAAAAAGAGAGTATAATTATCCCGCATATTAGGTGGAAAAGGGAGGAAAATCTACAAATGGCGTGTTGTAAACTATTTTTATAAAATACAATTTCTTCAGCTTTGTTAACACGAACTGGCGATTTGTGGTTATTACAAATCAGCGTCTCGTATTATTATGGCCATAAAAAACAAATACCTGCACTTCCATTTTCCCGAAGGGGTAGGCAGAGAATAGATGGTTTTATAAACATCAAACGAGAAATAATAAGCTATTTGTAAATATTTTTTAAATAAATTGAGCACAGTTATGCAAACTAGAACCAGAAACAAAACAAACTTTGTATATAATTAAATTTAACTTTAAAAAGTGTAGAGTAAAAATATATAAACAGTTTTGAAAAACAAACTTGATCAATTTAAAATTTAACATGATAAAAGTTTTGAATTTTTCTACACACTTTTAAAAGTAAAATTGAATTAGGTAGGTACCTATAAATTACTGTTTGTGTGTTTCTTTAGTATTTAAGTGTTGATGGATTCGCGTTTTAATTTGGTTCTTAGATATAAGGAGTGGTTTATATTAATTATTTAGTAACAATTTGTTAGAATAAATGCATTTTTACATAATGGACAATGCACATCTGCGATTTGGGCGCACTATGTGTCAAAATACGTTAAAGCTGGTGATTACATTCCTAACAAAGACTTGTCTTGAATGAGTAGTATTGCTTACTCACTCTAAAATGACTAACTTCCCTTTCTGCCGGTTTTATGAAATTGACAAAGTCAAAACCAGCCGGACTTTGTAAGAGAGAGATAGCAGGCCCTATAAGAATGAGATAATTGTTTAATTTTGTTGACAGATCTTAGGATTCTTATCTCCAGGCATTACCGTTAACTTAAAGGTACCTACATAGCATAGATATGGTACAAATTTAGGTCATTTATTTTGCTTACCCAATTACCCAAAAATTATCTTGGTTTGCGACACAACGTGAGGCCATTCAGTCATATTTTGCGCTCTATTAAAATTATTTATTTTGAATGTCAAGATACTTGGTGACGTATCTGGCACGTCTCACAGGACGTTTTCTAGTCAACCGTCCCAGATTAATCTTATTAGTAGGTATATATAGTAGTATAATTAATAAAAAAAGATAATCTACTTGATCACCTATATTATTTATATCTCTTAATTATATTGTTTTTCCTTTTAGGTGTTTAAGTATAAATCTTCATCTATACGAGATATTAATTTAAATTTTCATTATTCAGTACCTACTTACTTAATTTGTTAGATTTAGCTTTTCAATAATTACCGTTTATTACATTTAGGCACCATTACTGCAATATTTCGATAATTCATCCAAAATCAAAAACGTTTCCTTTTTTTGGAAAATGGCCGCCTTTGCAAAATATTTATATTTTATCAGAGTTAATGGAATACAAATATGCTATTGCAGTAATCTAAGTTTGGTGAAACATAGAGTTATTGTATATCGAGATTATATTTATATTATACTAATGGGTGTATAAGTGGGTTTTTGGGCATTGTTAATTAATTTTTAAATTCTTACATTAAAAAATGTATATATAATGTATACCTACTTATTTTAATACAAATGCATTTATTCCTTCAGAGCAAAGAGACTAGGCTTCAAACTGTCCTTCGGGTAAGTGAGAGAGAAAATTGTGGTTACCTTAGTAGAGAGAAACAGATAGTGTACTGCGATAAAAGCAAAGGTACTACTGCATTCTGATATCTCTTTCTAACCTTATTTTTCTCATACTCTGAGTATATTTTATAATACCTCTATAGGAAAAAAAATCGCAAATGTGTAATAACTAGTAAGCTTAATAGGTGGTATTGGAATAGGAATTAGTCGCTTAGAAAATTTAATATACTTACTATAAGAGAGTATTATGTAATGTAAGTGAACTAAAATTATTTTGATAGGTATATCAAAAATCACCTTATATTTTTGTTATAAAAATATGACAGGTATAAATTTTTATATGTTACAATATTAAAAATTGTTTTTAGAACAATAAAAAGGAATTATAACAACAGTTATAGAGGGCGCCAAAAGAGCTAAAAATTTTCAGCGCTCGTTAATGTTATAATTAGGCACATTGATATTTTACTCATAATAAGCATATCTATTTAATTTCAATTAAAAAAAGGAAAAATTCTAACTGTCTTGTGAGTTTTTCTTAGTATTTTTATATCTATAGGTAGGTACTAAAAAGGCGATGCCATTATTAAGATTCTGTTCCGATTTAAAAAACCGGCGATAAGGAGGTGAATAAGATTATAAGGGTAGGAAAACTATACGTACCTACTATAAGGATGATACCAAAGATGAACTGTTCATAATATGACCTTTGTTTATTTTCTGATCATGTAGGTCGAAATACTCGTCTATAAGCAAACTGCGTGTTTTGAAATATGTATTAAAAACACAAGTTTATTCTGACGATTTGGTCTGGAATATTAGATTAATATAATACGAAATATAAATTTATATGTATGACGTAATTTATGGTTTGTTGCGTTGAATGTTGTTATTGAACAAACTTGATGAAAGTTTTAAATAGTTTTCCTAGAAAATTGAAATGTAAACTTGGTCTATATTTTATGGAGGCAAACGATTTAGGTTATCGTCTGCGATATTTTAAAGATGTGTTATATGTTTCCACTTCTGCCTTTTTTCTGATTTTTGTGGTGATAATTCTCACATGTAAATGTAGCAGATGTAGTCGGCTTGATTCTCAGGTACGGGTCCAGTAGGAGTTTTTCAATTTATAAAAAACATAACGTTGCCTTACAAAAAAAAACATTCACTAAAAACAAATAACTGAATTGAAGTTAAAATAACGTGGTTATATTACAAAATTTAATTGAATTTCGAACAACAGATAATTAAATCTGAAAATGCGTTTTATAAAATTTCCAATTTCATAGGTAAAGACTAAAGAGCTATTATGTTCAGTAAACAAAATTACATTTTACAGTTTGTTTAGGTATTCTCTCCGTTTTGAAGTGTTCATACTGTGTAAACAGGTGCCTAGGTGTAGGCGCCGGCGTTTCTTTGTCTTCGCTATACAACCTATCTTGATTTTCAATTATAACAGTTTACAACGTCGTATAAACAAACCTAATAAATACACAGTTAAGACTTCGAAAAGTATATACACACATGGATAATATCTTACCCCTTTGCGGGGTAGATCGAAAATATCAAGTACATGTACATATCTTCACGCCAGGTCCCTTGCGGGGTAGGCAGAGTATCGAGTGCCAAATGTAACGATCCTTAGGCACACACCGGCCTAGCTTCCTCCACATTCATCATTCTCTTCATGCATACACGCCTGTTTCGGAGATTCTTGACAACACCCTCGTATAATATAATACGCGAGCTATTTGAGAATAAGAATATTTTATTTAGTTTAGCAAATTACACGTACTTCGATCTCTGCTTCTTAAAATAGGTAAATTCCTAATATACTTAGGTAAGCAGTGACATTTACACAATTTTGCGCATCTGTGTACTTACATGTGAGTTTTACGTGTACCTACCTATTTATCTATATTATCAGGTTTTCTACATATCAGAATAACTCAGCCCCAATAAATACATACTCCTTAACATATTATTTACATGTTATTCTGGTACAATAAATGGTACAAATCTTTCAATAGACTGTGTATTATTATTTTATTTTTCGCGTGTTTTAATAATATTATGCGTCTTTCTGTGTAGTTCTAGTGTCAGATTTGGTCGTGGAAAGTCAACCTAGGTCTCTCCCCGGATACCTACATCCATCCACTTTCGCATTGTAAGTAGGTATAATATGTGTTTTATCATTTTTTTTATTTAGTTGGAAAAATATGGCATACACTTAAAATAAGTTTAGTTAACATGCAGAAGAGTTACTACCATTATTTATATACTCTATGGTTTTAGAAATGGCCACGTCTGACATTAGCTGCGGCTCAGACCGAAAATTTATTGACAAAGTTTTTATAGCCTCTTTAGGAAACGATCAGTGTGTTCAATAATGACGCTCGCTCAAGAAGTTATTGTTCTAAAAAATTGGATAAGTAAATAATACGAAAACCGTAATGGTATTTTATGGAAGTCGTTAGTTATCCCCAGAGTTACAATGACCTATCCCAAATATTTAGTATCGCTTAGTTTTTCTAAATTGGACAACGTCAAAGAAAACCAGAAAAAAAGAAATGTACTTACTTACCTATAGAGTGATGTTGTCTGTCTTAAATCTTAATAGTCCTCCAGTCAATAAATAAGTAAATGTAAAGGAACGAATTGAAATATAATATTTTAAGCCTACTTTAAGACGAGAAGAGTCATTTGCTCTTAGAAATAGTAGAATTCTGAAATATTTTAGATAATGTAAAAAAAGTAATAAGTAATAAACGAATTATGTTTATGCAGAAATATTTACCTAATATAATATATTATATTTCCCTAGTAATGCAGTGCACTTAGTGTAGTTAGGTATGTACCTATTTAATAAAAAAAGCCAATAAAAGATAAAGCTTCTGATAAATCGAATTTCTGTTAAAGATATTTAATTACGTTGTGCGAAATGAATTCATAATAATAGCATTGCCGCCATATGAAAGCTTAGCACTAGGCTCTTGTAGAGTTCCAACATTTCAGCTTGAAGTAACATCTATTTCTAGATTAAAATATAAATATCGGTTGGTAAGTACTTAACTTTTTATAAAGCATTGAGTATATTCAGTTTCCGGAGGTAACAAACCATAAAAACATAATTATGACATACCTATAACTATCTATTTTACAATCAGCCGCCTCCAAATTCTCCGCCATTTTGAAACTGAAATGATTGTTGATTAAAATAAATTTAAATATCGGTAGGTAGATAATTAGAAAACTATTTCGTAAAGCAATAAATAGAATTTTTTAGATTTAGGTTACGGAATTTCATTTTTTTAGATTCCGAAACCTAAAAACCTAATCAGCAGTTAAAAAGTACCTATAGGTTCAAAATATTAAGACCTATTCTTTTACAATCAGATGTCTCTAAAATATCCGCCATTTTGGAAACTAACATGTTTCACGTTATATTTGAATTTAAGCGCAATTTGCTGTGATTGTATTAAAATCCAATCAATAGACGCAAAAGTGCCTTTCTGTGTATTATTTAGGGTAGTATTTGAAACCAATATGCATTATAAGGTTATGTAAAGTTGTAAAGATTCTGGAGTTAATTAATTCCTATAGTTAAGTGTTTGTTCATTTTTTTGTCTATTGATTGGGGTACAGATAAATGATAATTGTGTTATTCAAACATATTTAGGTATAGTAGGTATAAAATGATTGAGCAAACTATTTTTAGTAGGCATTTAAGTGTTTGAAATAAGTAAATAAATTAAGTACATATAATAAGGTAGGTACCGAGAAAATGTGTGAATAACATTAAAAATGAGTGATATTAAATAAGGTTCTTGTAACATTTAAGAAACGCGTTTGCTGTCAAATTATCTGTGTAAATACATTTAACTTTGTAAATATTAACACTGAGATTTTAATCTTGAGGAAGTCACTTGTCATATGCTTCTATGTTGATACGTTAATAAATCTTAATGTAGTCTAAAATATTCGTTTTATTATATCCTATATTTTACCTAACATAAGAAGTAGGTATCTATTGATACCTAAGTTTTTACAAAATTTCTAGTATGTTTGTGTTAAGCGAATTACGCTGCGTAGAAAAATATGTAGCAGCAGTAAAAGATGTAGCGATGAAGCGTAGACTAAAATAAACTTCGCTTTATTGAGGCCCTTTTTTATGGGAAAAGACAAAGAACAAGCACACGGCTCTGATGGTAAGAGGCAATCGTGGTAGGTATATAGACATAGTAGATGTTGTAGCTAGTACCTCTGCCTACCTCTTCGGGCATATGGGCGTGATGATATTTTTATAACTACATTTTTTATGGTATTGGAAGCAAACAAGCAAACGGATAAGCCTACGATATACGTCGCCTATAGACATCAAAGAATGTAATGGTGCGCTGCCAACCTGAGGCTGTGTTGGAAAGCCTCTTGTGAAAGTAGGTTAGGCGGCTACCTTACAAGACTACTGCCTAGTCAACGTCACGATGTTGGTGACACATAAACGTTTTGTCGCCTCTTACGACCTGCCTGGTAGCAAGGCAGTTGGCCTATTCTTCAATGGAGCCCGAGACCAACAAGGGCCAAAATATTTTTTTAACTTATAATATACTAGCGACCCGCCTCGGCTTCGCACGAGTATACTATACATGTTATATACATAAAAACCTTCCTTTTAAATCACTATCTATTAAAAAAAACTGCATCAAAATCCGTTGCTTAGATTTGAAGATTTAAGCATACCCACATGGGGACAGACATAAAAGTGACTGTTTTATTATATGTAATGATGTAGGTAAAGATAATACCTCAATTTGTATTTTTGGTGCATACTGAGGAGTTATTCTATTCTATTCTATTGATAAATACATATTCCAATTAATGAATTTATTTTATTCTAATAATTGCGTCTTGTCAAAATTAAAGTCAGTTGAAACAGACGATTGCTGAGAACTAGAAATATAGGTCAAGAAATATGCCAAGGACTAACAAGGACGTTTAGTTCGGGAACATTGAAGACTTACAAATAACATGGGCTCATTATTCACTCTACGACAGGATAATCTTTTCTTATATTTTTCTTTGAAATGAATATAAAAAGGTTCGTTCATGAAACAAATCCCCATTTATGATTTTATGTAGATTAGACGAGAGATAAATTGAACTCGTCTCTAATTTAAACATATATTTATTTTACTTTCGCTCCCATCCCGCTCAGTGCATGTACCGCGCGGCAAGAAACGATGACGGTAGTCTCCTGATGGCAAGGCTCAACTCACATTTGGCCCAGAGTCGAAGCGGCAAGGCGCGTCATATTTTTCCGCCTAAAGCATACTCATCTCTATTGTTTTGTTATTTAAGTACAATTTTGTGCTATGTAAATATGAAAGCAGGCGGCGACGCGCGCGTTCGCGCTTCGACGCTCGGCTGCAGTAGTGCGTGTGTTGAGCCCAAGACATCCGTGACCATACATGGTCAAACAACACGGGATCCATACCAACCCTGTATGTCTCCCTTGTGAACGGACCAACCTGCTTTCCTGCCTGGTAGCTCGCTACGGAAGAGTATACTCTAAATGGTCATTAATAACAAAACCACTGCTAGTTGAGTTTGCTTGGGTAGGAATCTACCACCTTTCCTATTTCTGCTGCCATAAGTAGCTTGAGTAAGTACTACTGTGCCCGCGACTTCGCTTCCATTTTTATGTAATTATTTTATTTTATACACTTCTAAAATAAAATTATAAATTAAAAGTAGTCTAAGACATCCTTTATTCCATCCATCCTTTCCTGCCAGTGAAAGTCCCTTCAAAATCGATCCAGCCGTTTCAGAGTTTAGCGGGCACAAACAGACAGACACAGACAAAAATCTAAAAAATACTATCTAGGCAGATTTACCTTGTATTGTATATATATTAAGCATTTAGTGAAAAGCGGTTATTTCATTTTTATTTATTTGAATAGAAAGACAAGTGAAAAATTCTCTCATTTTCCTAGATCGGATTGCGAGAGGACTAACGAGGGTAAATAATTAATTACTTTTAGCTAATACAATTATTATATTACGACCGGTCGATTGTTCCCTGTAAGAAAAGGGTTCTTACAAATATAAAAAAAGCACAATGGTTATTAAAAATAATTTATTATTAAAACAAACGTTGTACATAATCAAAAGATGGCACATTAAATTTGCCTTGTATAATACTGTTTACTATTATTAAAGACAACTATACGCACCCCCACGCCTTATACACTACCTGTGCACGCGACTTTGTCCACGTTTGATTCAAATTGTCTTATATTATTCTAAAATAAAAGTATTGTAAGTTACTCCTTATTACATCAGCTATCTGCCAGTGAAAACTCCGTAAAAATCAGTCCAGCCGTTCCAGAGATTAAAAGAAAACAGAAATATAAGAATTGAAAAAAGTAATATCGTTATATGTACCGTGTATAATAAAAAGCGGTTATTTTATTCATATATGTATAATCTGAGATGAAAAACAATCTTAATATGGTCATCCAAAATAATTGCCACCGACATCCTGGCTGCCGCCCGCCTCACCAGCGAGAATATCTCGTTATTGTTCGTCTTCAAACCAGCAAGTGGCAAAGCGTAGATTCCAAAAATAGTGAGCAAATATTTCAACATCTAGATAGACCTCTGTTAATAAAATGGAGCAACATTGCTGTACTAAAACACTGATAAATATCTTAACACCCCTATGTTAACTAACGCCTCCCGGGGGGAAGGAGGTAGGCAAAGGTACACATACCCGTGCTGGTCCAAGTCTTCTGGGTAAAATAGTCCATCTGCCAACCAGGCAGCTCATATGAGGCGAGCATAGATGAACAAGGTTATTGCCAACAATTCCAACAAGATCATTCGTAGTAGAGTGCTGTGCAACAACTCACCCCGGGTAGGGATCAACCATCCTACCTATGCCGGCCGCCATAATGACATTATTCCGGTTCAGAGGGTACGCTAGACTAGCACATCAGGCCTAACAAACCGGTCACAAGACAGTGACGCACCTACAACGTCATCTATGATGTCTATAAGCCAAAAAATGTGGCAGCTATCGATTTTTTTATATTGGTGCAATTCCTAATTCGATTAACTATCCAATTTAAATCAATGTTGTCTTTGGAGAGTAATGAATGTGTAGGAAGCTAAGCAAGTAGGGGTCGTGACATTTAGCTCCCGATACTATCTGCCTACCCCTAAAGAGACCTGGCGTGAAGTTATGTATTTTAGTTGTATTTTTTAATATACTTATTTAGATTTTAGTCTTTAATATTAGAAAAATAAATTTAAAGTTAACTATAGTATAGATACTGGTATTTGTTGTATTATAGTTTTACTGCCTACATTTTTTAGATAACATGAATTACACTAAGGTTAGTATCTAATCTATTAGTGCCTACCTAATTATCTAACATAAGGTTTGATAGAGATATGTATATTATAATCTGAGAAAGACTATAAACATAATATTTTGTTTTTTTAATATTGTTAATTAAATATAAGCAATAAAAAATGAAGAGTCCTCCATTGTAATAACTAAACCTTTAACATTGATGTAAAATAGTGCATTATTTTCATTTTAGAACGCAAAACAAACTTATATAAAATTTCAAGTGTTTAATTTCTATTATTATTTATTATAAGATATTTCTCATTTTCATTTGCAACTCAAACCGTCTGTTCGTTCGGACGCCTTTTATTATAGTTCTGCTTTCTGTTCTTTTCGCGTTACGGTCGGTAAAGGATTTTTCCCTCATAACAGATTGCTTAACTAAATCTCTCCTGCTAAGCGTAGCGCCATTTACAGAAGGCAATGTATGCTGTCTCTTTAGGGCTGAAGGTTTATTTTCTTTTGACTTAACATCGGTGTTTTTGGCAGAAAATTTGAATGGGTTGTTGTCCATGTTGAGTTTAAAACCAAACCTCGTGTAGACTGGGTTTGCTGAATTGAATTTTGTTGGAGTTTCTGTCTTCTTAGTTGGTTCAGTAGCTTGGGTTGGTTGGTTTTCTGTAAAAAAAAGTATTCGTAATGTTCATTCTTTACTTTTACTATGTACACAGACTTTCCTTTCATTTTATTTGTGTTTTTCGATCCCCTAGGTTAGCTGTAAGGTATCTCTTGTCAAAGATAAGCTCGCCTAATGTACCTACTGTTTTGTTGTTCATACTGTTGTGTTGTGTTTACATCTTTAATATTACCTGCGTACAATAAAGTGTTAAAATAAATGTATAAATCTTGTGTAGTTATTGTTTTTTTTATTGAAATCTATGTGTGTCCGCAACATCGTCCGCGTTTGTATTAAATTATTTTATTTTATACATTTCTAAGATAAAAGTAGCCTAAGCCGTTCCTTTTTTTTATAGAAGAGGAGGCGGCAAACGGGCGACTGGGTCACCTGATGGTAAGTGATCACCGCCGCCCACAAACACCCGCAACACCAGGAGTATCGCAGCTGCGTTGCCGACTTTTCTTGAAGGTTCCTAAGTCGTATCCGTTTGGAAATACCGCCATATCAGACACAAATTTGTTCCACAAAAGCGTTGTACGAGGCAAAAAATGCCTTAGGAATCGCACGGTTATACCTTCACGCCTATTATCCCCGAAGAGGTAGGCAGAGGTGTGCTAGTATATCCACGACTCGTAAGTCCAGTAG
>DVZL01002160.1:0-15935 GCA_018236625.1 Lasaia peninsularis
TTTTTTCTTTTTGTAAAAAAAAAAACCTGATGTGATAGGAAAAATATGTACGTATTTTTATGTTTAAAGTACTATAAATTGATGATATTTTTCACTCAAATAAAAACAATAATTAAAAAAATTTCATTTGTCGGCCGGTGAATTATGTATTTCTGTTGCCGCTATATAAATATATATAAAGGATGATTCCATACAACAAACGTGATTTTTTGCCGTTTTTATGGAAAACGGTACGGAACCCTTGTGCGCGAGTCTGACTCGCTCTAGAAGGATTTTTTTATTTGAAAACCAAGATAATTGAGATGGTACTTACTTAGCTACGATTAGGTACGATTTATAGAAATCTCCTTAGCCGTTTCATTTTGCTACATTCAAACATATGTGAAACCCAACAGTTGAAATATTTATGTATGATGGTACTACTTGAGCCCGAAGGTAGGAGATGTAACCCTGAAATTTAGGCCAATAAGCCTATAGGAATGCCAATCAAGTATCGGAGGATTCTCAATATTTTTTTTAATTTAAGATTTTTTACTACTGATGGAAGTGTTAGCGTTTATTGTCACCAAACATCAAGATGACCGCGTTCGACTCCAGACTGGAACTTCTATATTTTTGGGGTGTTTATTAATTGATTTCGGTATTAAATGTGTATTTATGCATGATTTCCATTATTTTTTTAATAAATGTTAATTAAGATACCTACTATATACAAGCTAAATTTAATACCGCATATTAATAATCGCATTTCGTACAATATAGCATGAATTTAAAACTTATTTTTTTGTTAGTCTTAAAATACACTCAAAGATCTCAGACAATTATTTTTACATACATATCTGACAATCATATTTAAAAAAATACTTTAAAATTACGAACAGACACTTCAACTTTAATTTTATTTATACCGTAATACCGATATAGAGTTAATTCCTATTTAAGTGGGGGAAAATCAATAGCATCTACCCATTATAATGTAATTGATTAAAAAAACCGGCCAGTACGAGTCGGACTCGCATACGAAGGGTGTACCATTATTTATAAAAACAGGAAGTAAATCAAGTTTATTGTATGGGAGTACCCTTATACCCATTTTATTCTGTTTTTAGCATTTGTTGTTTTAGCGGCAAAAGGCATCATCTGTGAAAATTTCAACTTTTTACCTGTTAGGGTTTATGAGATACAGCTTGGACACTGACAAACGGACAATAAAGTAATAGTATTCCGTTTTTACCCTTTAGCTACAAAACCCTAACAAGCTGTTATTTAAAGGCGCTAAAAACTCCTCCATTAACAATTTTACTATCAACTTATGACGGTAATAAACAATTCATTTATTATATAAAAGCGTGTTAAAAAGCTCGTCGCGGCAAGCTTTTATAAAAATATGATAAAAACTTGCACAACACTACTAATAATAGAATTGAATGTAAAATTTATAAAATGAAAAATACAAAATGGTGACAAATGAAAGTAAACACCATTTTAAACTTGTGATATTTTATACGCAACTGAAATTGCAACGTCGATATAATTGACTCAATTAACACTTCATATTCGGTTTTTGCGAAATCATCTTTTTTCATTTGGACACAGTAGTTATTATGATTGTTTTTAATGAATTAATTAAGTAAGAAATAAAATAATTAATGTCAGGGATATGATGAAATCGTAAGTCTTATACGATTCTAATATCTTAAAGTTAGATTTACTAGTGGTAGACTGCTGTGCATCTAGTCCGAGTACGGACCACCGCCTTTCCTATTCCTCTAATAATGACATTTGTATGTTCTCGAGGGTAGGGACCCACTGGTTCCGCCTAATGTGCTGCTTATCTACTGGGTTCCCTACGCGACCTACAACGTCTAGGTATAATAATAGTGTTGAAGCCACTATTGTCTCTTGCCACCAGGAGAGACGCATACTTGTTCGCTGTCTTATTCTATACAAGAGACGTTATGAGAACTTCTATGCTCGCTATTATCATTTTCCACTTTCTTCCTTGAGGTAGTCGATACATTTGCAACGCAGCAATGTTTTATATTGATATGTGATCGTTTTTGTTTTATTATAAAATAAGATTAAGATATTAATAATAATAATTTTGACGCAGCTTTTTGAAGAGGCTTTAGAATTATCGCTAAAGAATATATGTCAACTTTTCAAGCTTCATAAAAATAGTAAGGTATACCACCCAATGGCGTTTAATGCATTAAGGAGGCCCGTATCGAAATTGGTTGAAGAAAGACAAGGGGTCGCAAATAAAAGGTAAAGATTTTCACATAATAAAACAGAGAGATTACATCGTCTTAAGAATTAAGCTTGCTAAAAAATAAATTAGTTATAGAGTTTTCTTCCCCTTTTTTAACCTGGAGCCTCTATAGCCCGGGGGCAACATATCATTGATAGGTACGTTTGTTCAACAATTATACCCAGTCTGTTTTGGCAGATTTCCTCAAAACAAATGAAGGGTCCGTCAGAGTTCAAATTTTCAAACTCATCTGCATTGAAATATCAATATCAGTCATCCATATAATAGTTTCGGGATTGCCATGAGGTCCAATTCTACAAAATCGTTTTAGGGTTCCGTTACCAGAGGTTAAAAAGACTCCACTTTTTGTATGTCTGTCTATGTGGCTGTAGCTCGTGAACCGTGATTGCTAGATAGCTGAAATTTTCACAGATGAAGTATTTCTGTAGCCGCTGTAATATGTTGTTATAAACTATAAGCAGAATAAAATAAATATTTGAATTCGGTTCCCAGTGTTGCAGACTAAGCTTGTCGACACATATTTTTTCCTTTTTAATAGATTTGTTTTATTTAATATGAAGGCAAACATGTATACAGATTACCCGATGGACACACCAACAATTTTAACCGTCTGCTTAGAATCTTAATGAACAGTGCTTCGGTGATGCGTGGGTAAGCTTTTTGGCTGCCCTCGCCATCAAACTCGAACACGATAACAACTATCTGACATTATAGAAATAATATTCTTTATTACATAATTTTGGAGTTTCATTAAACTTTCTTTAACTGTTTACTTTTAAACTGATTAGTTATCCGATTCAGGCAGTGAAACAAAAAAACAGTGCTAAAAATTTGACGTAATAATGATAATGAAATTTTACCAAAAGCCGACGTAGAAAATTATAAAGCAACGATCAAGTATAAACATAAAACAATATGTTTTAATATTATCATTTTCTCCCTAAATTTTAAATCGAGTAGTAAAATCGAGTATGAATAAGAGTATTTCAATGGTTAGAAAAGTTTAATAGGTACTTCGAGTGACGCCGATCCTTCAGTTAGGAAGGGGTAAGATCCGACTTGTAAAAGTAACTTACCAACTGTATTACTGCTATTAAATATATTTTTACAACTTTGGTAACAACATCCAGCTCCTTGGTACTGAGCTAAGTTGGCTACGATTTTTGGTTATATCGGCGTATCGAAGTTATTTAGTCGTAGGAGTTTATTTATTATTATTATACAAACTTTAATCCCCTTTTTGATTTTTGAAAATTCTTCCTTACCTGCGTCATGAGAGATATACATATAGGAAACTTTGTTTGTATTATGCGTTGATAAGTGAATGACTTACTACTGACTGACTCGAAACCTGCCATGTTTGAATGAGTTTTTTTACTCACATTAGCTGAGTGCTTTTACGTTAAGAAAAACATAATGAGGAAACCCGTATTTGAAGTCGGCCTCATTGGGCCTCGTTATCCGTCTAGATGCAGAGGCCAGATAACAGTGTCTCTGTCTAAAAGCTGAAGTCCTTGGCGCATCGATATCAACAGATATGAACAGGATAAAGCTAGGACGAGAAAGATAGATCGAGAAGATATCGCGTATAAACTAATGTAACGACACAAAGCATGATATATTTTGTCTCTCTCTTTTACTTACCTTTACAAAGAAAGCAATAACTTAATGAAGTAATAGATAGTACGCAGCAGAATTAATGCCATCTAGCGTCAAACTTTATTTTTTATATTATAATAAAAAAAATATAAAGACAAATAAAGAACATCCCTTTTTTTACTTAGTTAAAAATATATAATGTTACTGTAATGAAATTAAACACTATGTTACCCTGTGGTCCTTAACCAATCAAATCACTAAAAATTACAAAGATAATCATAAATCCTGACGAAACATTTAATTCTTAATGCGAATGTACCTTATTTAAAGCATAATCATATCGTTTTTTGACGATTTATTGACAGCCATTTCATTCCATCGATTTTAATTAAAACTAATTGCTGGGCTCAACGTTTAGATAGGACGAGACGGCACAAATCTTGGGCCCAAACAGCCGAAACTGGGGGAGAAATTGGCGTTCGCGACGTTCCCCCTTCGTTCCCCTAACGCAGATAATTAACTGCAGATAGGACCCCGTCTAGGGTAGGATCAAATTTTGCACGCGTTTTGAAGAGAGCGACGGCTCCACACCACAAGTAGGGTTGATACAATTTGTAGGGGTGCCTCCGTAAACTGTCCTGATTATATTGATTTTTCGTATAACATCTTATTTGCGCAACCACTTTCAATTAATCACACATATGTGGGTTAATTTGTTTGTATCGAGTTGGTGGTCTAAACCTACAAACCTATTGGCTTGACCAGACTTCAAAACTTAAGACACGAAGGTGGTCTTATCTTCAGGCTTATCTGTGATAAGGTTTTGAGTCTTCAAAATCTAATGGTTAATAGCATTTACTGGCATACAATATACTAATAATAATTATTATTCATGTTATTCTAAACCAAATGCGAAGTAAATGAGAAAATATTAATCTTATAAAAAGGCTAAAAAGCTTAATGATACATTAAAGTGGCTTTTTGCCAAGTTCACATATTTTAACTGGGTTGTGAGTCTTCGGATGTATTTGAGTAGAATAGATGACTAAAAAAGCTAAACATCAACATAATGCAAGACTTAGAAAACTGAATAATACACAAAGTTGGCCTCATCGCCAAGTCATCGATGTATTCCAAGCAACCTTACAGTATAAGACAAGAGTTGGGCAAATATTTCACTTTGATACGTAAATTATTCAAAACGCAGTCGCCATAAGTATATACTATATAGAGATCGTGATAATTTGCACTCGACACTCTCTGTCTCTCTGCAAGGGACTTGGCGTGAAGATACGTATGGATGTACGTGTATTGTCCCACACAATAGGTTCCTCGTTAATAGAAAAATTAATCCTGTAGATTTCATTGAATGGTCAAACGGGCCCCTCATGGCAGAATTAACGCAATATAAGTAATACACGCTCGCGCCAGACAAATAAATCACAAGACTAATGCTCCAGCATCCGGCGAGTCTCCGCTGGAGCGGCGACAGTACATTTGCCTAATGTTTGCTTCTCATACACCAGGGGTACCCTCGTGCCATGTGGTTAACCGTGGCGAAGGAGGGTTATATGTTAATTTTTAATTTTCTTCTGCTTTGTGAACGTAATTTTCTTGTGTAACATACGATATTCGTTGGTGTATTCCTTCATGTTTTGTATACTTAAGTGCTCAGTCGAAATGGTATCACCAACTTCTCCATTTTACCGACCTCAAAGTCATTTTAGGGTTTCGTATCCAAAGGGAAAACCGAAATCGCTGCCCGTCGGTCTGTCAATCTGTCTCTCTGTCTTTATTTCTGTTGCCTCTATTACAAAAAATGCTAAAAACAGACTATAATAAATATTGAAAGGAGGCAACAACAAAATTGTTTTTTACCTTTTCTACAGATACAGATACGGAACCTTTCGTGCGCGACTTCTACTCACACTTGGCCGGCTTTTTCACTATTATTGTTATCTACCTTTTATCAATCTAAAAGACAAAAGTGATTGACTGCGTAAGTCCATGCACAGGCAAACCCTTATTTCGCATACGTATTCCTGTGTTTCTTTTATAGGTTTTAGTCAACATAGAGGAGTACTTAAATAAATTTAATAAGTAACAAGACCCAGAAATATAGACATCCGAGTTCATCACACAAATTCCTGCCCCCGTCGGGAATCGAACCCGAGCCTCATGCATGTTTGGTGGCATAAATTGCTTAGCTTAACAAGGCGTTCGAATTGAAATAAGTTCCCGATGTACATAAAAAATAAACGTCTCATTTGTAAAAGCAATATTTTTTTAATCCTGTGTGGTTTGGAAAAATATTAAGCCGTATAAAAGAAAATTGTAAGAGGGTGATGGGAACCTGAAAGAGCTTAATTCGG
The DNA here is from genome assembly GCA_018236625.1 of Lasaia peninsularis. NCBI lineage: Eukaryota > Metazoa > Arthropoda > Insecta > Lepidoptera > Riodinidae > Lasaia > Lasaia peninsularis. Next base: position 6,244 of record DVZL01002160.1, read on the forward strand.
TCTTCAAATATCAAACAGATACGAGTGTAATTTGTACAGAGGGAAAATGATTAAAATACGTATCTTGCCAGAAACTCTCTTGACGCTAGTAATTACAAGATTTTCGTATTTACCATAAATGCGTATTCAAATACGAACCCTACGAACAACAAAGTGATTTATCCAAAAGTCTTTATATAACGATGCTTCTCTTTGTTTGTTTGATTATTTGTGTAGAGTTGCACAGAGTGATACTTTATTTTTATTTGTTTTCGACGCATAAACTTTCTTATTGTAAGTAATTATCAGATCTTCGTATTCATCATAAATTGGTATTGATATAATAACATAAAGTGTTTATATTACAATACTTTTGTTTGTATGTTTTATTAATTTGTGGAGTTTGATAGAGAGATTCCTATTTTATTTTTATTTAAACGGTGAACTCTCTTGTCTTGTCAATAATTATGATATTTTCGTATTCCTATAAATGTTATACATGTGAGTGTTTGTTTTATGTATATTTTGTTTTAATATCAAAACGTTTTAACTGATTTTAACTTGAAAGAAATTAAAACATACAAAAATAGTCCAAAAATAAACATAGAGACGAATTCAGAACTTAATATTTTTTAAAATCGCTTCAAAAAAGATGAGATTCTAAATTCATCGCCTTTTTCAAAAAAGATGAGGTACTAAATTCGACTCTTTATTTATTTTTGGACAATTTTAGTATATTTTAAAATAGACAGATTTTATAAATCTTTCACAACAGAAAGGTTCGTCATCCAGAAGTTACATACAGGCAATGCTTTGTAAAAACGGTTTAAGCAAAAAATCATGGCGGAAAAACCACGGAAACTTTTGATTGAACAAAACACGAGGCCAAAGTACAAACTAAATACACGAAGGTGAACTTGTGTGGAAAACCATAGTTTTTCATCGGCGCGTCGTCTGGCAGTGGTTTGAAATCAATAGTCTACATACGGAAATGTTTCCACGGGTTACTACAAATACATTCACTCATATGGTGAGTGAATGATCGTTTTTAGGATTTGAAATGTGACGAAGATTTTTTTGCTAACTTAATAGAGTACGGAATCCTTCGTGCGCGATTCCAACTCGCACTTAACCGGATTTTTATTTTCTTCATATAAAAGATTTTTGTTTCTTGTCTCGTTCATTTGGACGTAACATAATATAGGTCGGTGTTGGAAAGTGATAAACCTATCGCCCGCTAATAGATTAATCTATTAATTAAGATTGTGGGAATATTAGTTATTCCACTGGTTCCAATCAGACTAGACTAGTTTTGGAACTAATAGGATAACTGCCAACTTAGTCTTTTTGCTGTTATAATGTTAGTGCTCATAATAAAAAAAAGTTATAGTCCGACTCTATCAAGCGTGATAGCCAAATACCCAAATTTAGTCTCTTTGGTAAATAAGTTTAGCCGGTAGACTTGCACATTAGGTCTAACAGCCCGACCACAGGGCAGCGGCGCACCTACAACATCTATGGTGTCTATAGGCCATGATTGTTTCTTACCATCAGGAGACCCATGTGCCTGTTCGCTGTCTTATACTATAAAAAAAAATATCATATTGGAATGTTCCATATTACAGCATCATAGAAAGAGAATCTAAAGAAGGTAGCTCATTGAGGACTTTACTTCTGCAAAATGGCTGCGACGTATCCGAAGACAAGCGGGTTATTAGATACAGGTGAGAAATTCAGTAAGAAATCCTAATTTTTCAATTTTTTTCAATAATTCAATTTAATTTCAATAATTGTTTTATTCTGTATGCAATACATACCTACATACTTTCACGCCAAGTCACTTGCTCTAGCTTCCTCTACATGTAAAAAATAAATACTTCATATTAAAATTATCTGAAAACATAATTTCTAGAATAGGCCCTTTTCAGGTGGGACAGAAATTTGTTTACTTGTGATTTGCGCCATTACGTCGATTTACTCAAAGGATTGTGATAAAATCCAGTAATAAAACCTGAAATAAAGAGGATTTTATAATTAAACTAGCTGCGCCCGCGACTTGGTTAGCGTTTGAATTTAATTACCAAATGCCGCTTATTACTAAATGCATATGCATATCTACAAAAATAAATAAAACCAATTAAAACACTTAACTAAATGCATATGTATATTTACAAGGCAGATAGATGTATACCAAAGGTAATAATTTTTAGAATTTTTGCCTCTCTGATTGTTTGAGATTAAGAGATCTTAAACGGCTGGACCGATTTTGACGGGACTTTCACCGGTAGACAGCCGATGTAATAAAAAAAATGTTTAGGCTACTTTTATTTTAGAAATGTAAAAATTAAAATAATTAAATAAAAACGTGGACGAAGTCGCAGGCACAGCTAAAATAAATACATAAAAACTTCTCTCGAATCACACAGTGTTTGCGACAGCGACTTAGTTTTATACTATACTAGCAACCCGCCCCGGCTTCGCACGGGCATACTATACTTGTTATATATAAAAAAATTCCCCTTGAATCACTATCTATTAAAAAACCGCATCAAAATCCGTTGCGTATATATAAAGATTTAAGCATACATAGGGACAGACGGAGAAAGTGACTTTGTTTTATACTATGTATTGATAGTTCTTCGTTTAAAATATGGATTTAATAATATAACATGTTATAATTTAAATAAGAGTTATACAAATGAAATTGTATATTTCCTCCACAGGCAAGTGATTACAAAATGCCTAGAACAGGCACAAGTACTGGAATATTCACTAAATATAATGATGCATTTGACCAACGAAAACTACCCTTTACCACCGACCACAAATAATTTGGTTTCTTACTTTAATATATTTGAATAAAATATTTTATATGACTGCAAAAATGGTCTCTTTAGATTTAAACAAAACAAAAGAAAATATTTGGGTGGACCCTGGTGGTCTGATTGCTTCTAAACATTTTCGTTCGTAAAAATATTAAAATTCTCTCAATATCGTGAATGTTCCTTAATACTTAGACATTTAAAAAATATTGTTATTTTTGTATACTTTTTTTATTTAAAACCTGTGCGCTCTATTTTTTATAAATTTATTATTATAAAAACTGTATATCTTAATTTTCTAGTGCCTCAGTAGTTTTTAAGTAAAAATTATTAGTACAAACTTAGTAAATGACAAAATGGTATTTGGCTGACAAATTACACTCTACTAGTACAAAAAAAAAATAGAAAACAAATAGAAAATATTGTGTATGAAAATACAACTCTAGAAGTCAAATTAAACAGACGTAATTTAAAGATGGCGCCTAAGAAATCTTATGTCTACACCTCCAATTAGCCGACGATATGTGACAAGTGGCAAGTCCGTCACCATATCGAGCATAAATCACGGGTTTCCTCACGACATTAACCTCCTTTACCGTAAGAGCACTCAGAAAATGTACTTAAATTAGAAAAAAAATATTGGTACATGGCGGGGTTCGAACATAGACTGCAGATTAAAAAGGGCCAACGGGCGTACCGCCAGATATACTTAGATATGTGAAGCTTTATTAACTAAGTTTAAGTTGTTTTGATTTTTTTTATTTAGTTTCGTTTCGTGTGTTTTTTTATTGAGTTTTACTGTGATCGTTTTCGTACGAACAAATGACTGTTCCTATTGATTAGACTGATATACAGTGTATTTTTAAATGTACATGTTTGTAAATCACTATTTTTTAGGTTTTATAGTTATAATTTTGCTATATTTAAGTAAACAATGCCTCTAATATGAGTCCTACATGTTAAGTTTAATATAATTTTGGCTATAAACATGTGCTTATCATACATCGACAGTATTAGAAAGATAATAATTACGATACCTATGCGAAAAAATATCAAGAATATCATTTTTACATTAAGAATATAAAAAAAAGTTGGAATAAAAATAATTTATAAAAAACTGCACTAACTATTAAAATTTCCTGGTTCCATTTTTTTTGATCGGCAAAAGTAATAAGCTTTGATTACAAAGACATCTAATTACCCTCGTAATATGTGTCGATAGAATTTTTCAATATAAATTTAATTATTGCATAATTTAGGTAGGTATGTTCTAAAATGTATCCTTAAAAGAACTGTGATGTAGAATTATAAAATGTCAATGATTCTAACAAGATATTTAGAAAAATAAATTTTATAGTGTTAAAACTTAGAATTTTATGCTGGTATACCCTTAGAATGAGAAATTATAGTTCAAAGATTTCATTGTGATTATTAAATTTTTATAATTCTACTAAGGAATACTGAAGTTGCTGTATTAATATGTATAAAAATAAGGATGATATTAGGTCCCATGATGTGATTTTGGTAAGTTAGTCGCCATATTGACGACATAACCAATCACAGGCAACGTAATGTTTCAATTAAACTGAAAAACTTTTAGAACAAGTTGCCCTACCCGTGATACGAACCCGTGACTTCGTTCATCAAAGTCGTACATCCAGTACGCTCAACAAAGGTGAGTTTATTAAATTTACTTTTTAAAAAAATATTTAAGTTAATAAGTATAATCACAGTCTATTTAGAGAATTGACAAATTGCGTTAATATAAATTAATAGACGAAAACTACCGACATTTTTGTTAGAATTCCGTACCAGAATTGTAAAAACCGAGCCCTATTACTAATAATACTCCGCCGTCCGTCAGTCCGTCAGTTGAACTTTTTTTAAACAATATAATATTATACTTATTAGATAAGTTGGTAGACATTTTAACTAATTAGAAACTGGCGTTGGTTTTTGTGGTTCTACCGTTTTAAGTCGTGGGATAATGTATAACTAAACCAATTACACCTCTTTAATTACTGTAAACCAAAATTACCAACAAATTCCTGATTGTGCATAATGTGGACATTTAAGAGATAAAAAAACGGCCAAGTGCGAGTCGGACTCGCACACGAACGGTTTCGTACAATTATCTGTAAAATGGCAAAATAATCATGTTGTATAGCCCATTTAAATATTAATGTATTCATTATAGTATTTGTTGTGAATTTTCTGTCACGGTTCATAAGGTGATAGACCGGTGTCACAGACGGACTGCGGAGTCGTAGTAGCATAAAAAGTTTGTACAATGTACCTACGTAATGCAATATCGACAACATTATCTGAATTTACAGAGACTGACAGATAATATGTCAAATATGAAAATAATTTGTTTAGAAAGTAAGGATTTTTTAGGTACTATTTTTCCAAAATAACAATTATATAACTTTGTCGTAAGCTAAATAAAATAACTTCATGTTATAATATACCATTAATTCTTAAAATATATATTGACGTTCCTGTTGACATAGTTTATAAAAATGTTTGGTAATAAATTTTTTTTTCAATTTTTTTTCCTTTAATTCAATCCTAATGTTGCACGCTTAGAATAAAGTTACTTGACTCAAAATTTATATAATACTCGATTTTACTATTTCGCTATAAATATAAACTTACGTTGTAATTGTGTACTCAAGACTTTATGTACAAAATTTGGTTAAAACCAATTGTTTGCGAAACACGAAAGAGATGTATTCAATCTCATTTATCACAAATTGCACTTTTTGAATTCGGTCACTAATTCTAAGCGTGCGATGTTGTCATTGTAGTCAAAACTAGGCGAGATACTATATAGGAATCAAGAATCAATTCGTCGGTAAACTCGTATACTTGTTAATACGTAACTTGTATTTTGGCATCCCAAAATTTTACTCAAAATTCACACGTACGATGTTCACAACATAAATCAGCGGTTAAAGGTCACAAAATCGTTTTTTTTTTAAATTTTATTATCAATATTGACAAAACTTAAAATATTACTGGACAAATCAAACAAATTGATCCAACTCCAAAGTAAGCAAATTATATGCTTGTGTTATGAGTGTTAGACAACGATACTAATACATAGAATCACTTATTTAGATACCAGATTAATTTAATCAACACCTCGACCCGGAAACACAAAAGTTTATTTTCATCACATAAAGTGTCTGTCCCCGTCGGGAATTGAACCCGAGCGTCGTGGTTAGTTGATACGATTAGACGTGTACGCTAGCCACTCTACCAATGAATATACTTACAATGCGAATGTACATGGATGTAGGTACCCGGGGAGACCTCTGTTGATATTCCACGATAAAATAGCTCTGGTGGTGTCAAAACTCCCGTAACCGGCATGTTTGCATGAAGAGATCATGAACGTGGAGGAAAGTGTGCAGGGATCGTGACCCTTGGCACTATTAGCTCTCTGCCTAATCTGCAAGGGACGGGGGACCGACGTAAAGATAAGTATGTTTGTATGTAGAGATTTTTTTATAACTAAAAGAAATCTCCAATAATGAGTGAATTATTCTAATCAAGGTAAAAGTCGATGGGTGGCAGATTTTCAGATTTGACAATTTTGTGGTCAATGACCGGATTAATATAACATTGCAATGGAAAACATACAAGCAAACATACTAATGGTGGATATATGTGACGCATTGGAACACCAAAGGAAGTATTAAGTATTTAAAACCATGAGGAAAATATTTGAAAGTTTTCTTGACTGATGTACACATAATATAATCAATTATATAACCAATATTAGTTCGAGCATTCCTCGTGTCCACTGGATATTGGGTCAGCACCTTAAGGTCGTAGCTCACTTACACGTTCCTGCTACGCATCGCCTAAAAAATAACATTCAAATATGGGCTTTAAGGCCTTGCGATATAGTTTAAAATGACAACGCAGTAGACGCCGATCAGGCGGCTAAATTATGTTGCCATTATAAACTATCGCATGATCATGCGTTAAAGCCCATATATTTTTTTAGGTAAGGCGTAGCAGGAACGTGTAAGTGTGCTACGACCTTTAGTCTTAAAACCAATGTATCTATTTCAAAATAACTTTTCATTTGATTTAATCTTTGAATTTCATTCTGAAATTATATAGGTAGTCATATAATAAATTATGTACAGGTTAAGCGGAAAAAAAATTGTTAGGTAAATAAAGTATGCTATTAGACTAATTCGCTATATAATTTTGTGTTAAAAAATAAGTTTGCGGGACCTAACCGGATTATTACATCTCTGAAGTTATTCGAAGCAGAAATTTTGGAGCAATCAAGTTTAACGAAATTTTCTGTAAATAAACAATGTTTGCCCTTTAAATTAAATAAAAATATACATATTTAAACATTTAATTGTAATTGTTTATTTGGAATTATATATTAATACATGGATTTTCGGATAAACATATTTATCTAACCTAATGCTGCTAACAACAGCTGTGCCACATCTTCACGAGGTGATCGTGCTACCAACATCATCGTAACACCAACATTACTTGAAGCCAATCGAGCCCTTACTAATACTGGAGCACCCCCTCTAAATATGCCACCACCACGTATTTCTTTTACTGCGTCTCCACTGATTGCTGACTTAGGTAAGCCTAAGTGATCGCAAACGGCTTTAGCAGCTTCGTTTATGTCGTCCTGTGGGAGGACAAATGTATCATTTGCTTGAGGAGCATTTGATGCTCTCTCCCAAGTCTGATCCCAATCATCAGCCGCCGCTCTTGCTCTTATTTGATCAGAGCAACCCATAAAGAACTCCTCCAATGGATAAGAATCTGCATAACCTTCTCCGGGATCTGGAATGCCAGTGTTTGGATCACAGTCATGAACAACGAATTCCAGTGTCGCACCAAAACTTGCCAAACTATCCAGAAATGCACTTGGATATTCCACAATCATGTATACACTATCGGGTTTGTCATACACCAATTTCTGAATTGGCTGAATTGATTTAATTTCATACTCAGGTGGGGTTTCTAATCTTACGTAAACTTCTTCTAATATCTGGTCACTTAACGTATTCACACATTCAAATTGTAAAACAACATGTCTTGCATAGACATGCTTCAACAAACGAACTCTGTATTCTGTTTCGGCCTCCGTCAAATCTATTGCTGGAGTAGTTTTGAATATAGGACCTAGACGTTCGATACCAGGTATCTTAGATAATTGTTCGCTGTAAATCTCTTCAATAGATACCTGTTTAGGTTTACGTACTTCGATTTCAATAACATCTTCCTTAACAGGCTTAGGTTCTTCAGTAGGAATCGCGTTAATATCAAACGGTTCCTCGGGGTGTAACGATATGTGATCACGTAAAGCCTTTTCCAGCAAAACAACATTAGGTTTTGGAACATTAACGATGTAATCATTGATCAGCTGTTCATCTCCAGTATCAAGAATGGCATTATAGAAAATAGCTCTATCTCGGACTTCGTCTTCGTCATCCAATTCACATCGAGCAAGAAGGACTCGTATATTTGGAAGAAGTTCTGGTCTTTGAGCTCCAAACTGAGCAACAGCAGACACTGCTGCAGCTCTCACCGGTCCTGATTCAAGAATAACTCTGTTATATATGTATCGTATATATCTAGATGGTTGACGCGATTTTGGTCCTTCACGTCCTAATAAATGCAAAATACGGACAGCCAAAGCTGTATGCTCACAATCTTCAATAAACTCACAGAGGTGAGCTAATCCAGTTTCCTTTGCTTCTGGATTTTCTTCTACTAAAGCAATTATAGCGTCAGCTATGGCTGCTTTATATTCCAACCCACCTTCATCTCTCAGCATGCCCGCTAGAAAAGCAGCCAATGATTGATGTTTTCTTGGGAATTTTGTGCATAAGCGTCGTATTGCTTTTACGACAACGATCTTGAATTCATCAGATATTTCCGATACGAAACTGGATATTTGTTTCATCAGTCGATCAACTGAACTCTCAGCACCCGTTGCCAATAATGTTGTTACGGCTAAAGTGGCCACTGATCGGTTTGAATCTGAAATAAGGTTTTCCAAATCCACAGCGCAAGCAGCAACCGCTGTTGGGTGTTTAGCTGTAAGTCTAGCTAATGTGCGAGCGCCAGCAAGACGAAGTGCTGCTTTTGAAGATCCACAGAACAATTGTAAAACTGAAACTGCAGGAGCTAGATCTCGAGCTGTCTTCCGCAAGTTAACAATCGCGTGAGCAGCCTCGTAAATCACCATTTCTGATTTATGACGAAGGCAACATTCTATAAACTCAATGTAAGGTTGCGAGTTATCAGATTCATCATCTTCAACTAGCTGGGCAGCTAGACGGATTAAAAGACAAAGAGCGTATGGCGATTTTAATGGAGATTTCGCCAAACGTGTAACGAGCTTGACGGTTGACAGTTTGTCATTTTTACGAGTCGTGGCGACAATGCCTAAGGCGTGATAGGAGACCATTGCATTGTCGGAATTAACAGCTTCCTAAAACAAAAAAAAAACAACATATTAGATTTTTTATGATTATGTATATTGTAAACAACCATTAAAATTTTCACATTGTTTAAGAAAGTATTTCACACTACACTTTTTAAACCCATAAACTTCGCTTGGTAACAATTTTCTACTATATTTCAATTATTAAGGATTCAATCAATCATTAACAACAAAACGGCACCAAAGGTTAATTTTATATCCAAATTCTTTGACAAACAAATTATTTTTTTTTAATGTGAAAATTTATTTCAAATATGGTGAAATATGTTAAAATTAAAATATCTTCACCTTTTAATTAATTAATTCTAACTGATAACTAATATGATTGTAAGAATGTGTGTTATTGTTTGTTTCTCCAGTCTTTTTTTTTTTATAATATTGGAAGA
>DVZL01002161.1:0-15929 GCA_018236625.1 Lasaia peninsularis
ATCATCCGAAAATGATGATACTTTGGATATTTTTTTAGCTTATTTATCTCTATTTTGAAAGTGTTATATATATTTTTTCAGTTAAATAAATTACTTGAAGTATTGTTTAAAAAAATAAAAAAAAACACATGCATATTCCTTATTATTGATCAGAAAACTAAGTTTAGAAACCATTTCATACGTGATATTGTCTTGAATGATTTTAATATTACTGTTCTAGGTTATTTATATTACTATTCCGATCATTGAAAGATGCTGTATCACTACATATTATAAAACAAAGTCACTTTCTCTATCTGCCTCTTTAAAACTAAATGTCTTAAATCTTTAAAACTAAACAACGGATTTTGATGCGGTTTTTTTAATAGATGGAGTGATTCAAGAGGAAGATTGTTATGTATATAACATGTATAGTATACCCGTGCGAAGCCGGGGCGGGTTGCTAGTAATAACTATAAGGAACTAGGTTTAATTATTCTTTTTAGTTATGAGGCACAAATTGATTAGTTTGTACGAACTAGACGTCATTCGATGAAAATGTATGTCCTACAGTGGACTGAAAAAGGCTGAATGAATAAACTTGAATATTTATGCATCAATTCCTGCTACTAGACTATAACAGATTAGCTCTGAAAATAATAGCAGTCATCCTAAAACTGTTCTATGAAACGCATTTCGTCCGAAATTAGGGACGCTAAGAGGCCATTCACCTCGCAAATATCTTCCCCAGTGCTGACGAAAATATCCACCCTCACCCTAATTCCGGGTATCCCCTGACTAGCCCCCCACGCGTCGCCATAACGACCGGCCCCTTCAAGGTGCATTCGTGATACAATTATAAGCAGACAAACATACTTTCACATTGAAGTTTATTTTTCGCTCACAAAATATTTTCCGGTATCCCAAATTTAGATGACGTAAGATAATTAAGTACATAAAATCGATTCGAATCTATGTGTTTGTGTGTGAGTTACAAATCGCTGCAATACTAACACGTTGATAAATGAATCAAAATGCAAAAAAAAAACTGAAATAAAGAAGATTACATTGAATAAAGTATTTTATTGCGTTGATCAATTTTGCGAAGGTTTTTAGTTATTATGGCAAGAAATACATGAAGTCCATAGACATTACCTGTATTGTGTATTGTCAACCCGATTAAGCCTACTGAATAAATATTCCTAGCGACTAAGGTCCAACCATCAACTCAAAAAGCAAAGACATCATTATTTTACCTCGTACTTATGTTATAATGTTTCTTGTTCCAGGGATGCCGGTTTCCTGAAGATGGCCTCACGCACCCCGTCCCTTGAGTCGCTGCCCGGTGCCAACTCTATAGGTTCGCTGGAGCGTGGCTCCATATCGCCTCTGACTTTAAGTGGCTCTTCGCCACCTGCGAGTGACTCTGCCGTATGTGACCTTCGTGAGTTCGACGGCCTTGACACCACCTGCGCTATTTGCCGAGAGACGTTCGTTGACCCAAAAGTCCTCAATTGCTTTCACACGTTCTGCCGAGGCTGTCTGGAAAGGGAACAAACACATCCGGACAAAGTTACCTGTGTTACTTGTCGCGTAGACAGCCAGCTTCCACACGCCGGTGTACCCGGCTTGCTGACGAACCTTGTTATTGCTGCAGCTGTTGAACAAGACGCTGATTTACTCCCAACTGCACGTCAAACTAATTCGCCATCCGCCCGGTGCACGGGTTGTAAATCGAAAGAATCTGACGCAGTAGCTCGTTGTGTAGATTGCGCTAATTTTCTCTGCCCAAATTGCGTCATGGCACACCAATTCATGCATTGTTTTGAAGGCCATCGTGTGCTAAACTTCACGGAATTAACAAAAGACGACAAGGGTATGCTTGGGTCATCCCTTACTCCCAGCGGTGATAAAACTGCGTTCTGCCCAAGACATAAAAATGATATCCTAAAATACTACTGCCGCACCTGCTCAGTTCCTGTGTGCAAAGAATGTACGATAATTGAACATCCATCTGCTTTACACGACTGTGAGCATTTGGCCGATGCCGGACCTAAACAATTAGAACAAATGCAACAAGCAGTTAATGAAGCTAAGACTCGGGCTACAGAAATTAAACATGTTGTAAAAACTGTTGAACATGCCGCAGGAAAACTACAGGTGCAATATCATAAAGCTCAAAATGAAATAAACGATACTTTTCAATTTTACCGCTCTATGCTCGAAGAACGTAAACAAGAATTACTTAAAGAACTTGAAAGTGTATTTTCCACCAAACAAATTGCTCTTACGGTGGTGGGACAGAAAGCTCAAGAAACAGTTGATAAAATTTATCAAACATGTGAATTTGTGGAAAGGCTAACTAAATGCGCCAATATAGCTGAAATTTTGATGTTCAAGAAACTTTTAGATACAAAATTGCAATCACTAATGAGTACAAATCCTGAACAGAGTGTTCAAACTGCTTGTGAACTCGAATTCGTCTCAAATTATCAAGCCATACAAGTTGGCGTTCGAAACACCTTCGGTTATGTGCGTTCGAGTTCCGAATCCAATGTAGGACCAACCAAACAGCCACCAATTGCACGGCCAACAAATGGATCCCTCTTGAATGGTGGTTCTTCATCAAGTAGTAGCAGTGTAAATGGAAGCTCAGGAAGTTTAAACGGAGGAATTCATTTACCGACAGGTCTCAATGGAGTATTGGACCGCCCTTTTACAAATGGCCTTTTAGGACATACTAGCCAGTCAACGTCACCATTTGATTCCAATATAATGTCGAAAAGATTCAATAGTGCTAATACACTTGGACCTTTCTCTACCACTATTGGTGATATAAACCTTAATGGGATAAACCCCTACGAGAAATGGTCTAACGGTGGATGTGACTCACTTTTCCCCACTGCAACACCAGATCCTTACTCAATTACTGCCGCAGCTCATACAGACCCTATTCTTGATTTAACGAACAAACTAATATCTACTGCCATTTTTCCACCGAAATCTCAAATTAAACGACAAAAGATGATATATCATTGCAAATTTGGTGAGTTTGGTGTTATGGAAGGACAATTCACAGAACCAAGTGGGGTAGCTGTCAACGCTCAAAATGATATTATTGTTGCTGATACCAACAACCACAGAATACAAATATTTGACAAAGAAGGTCGTTTTAAATTTCAATTCGGTGAATGCGGTAAAAGGGATGGTCAACTCTTGTATCCAAATAGAGTAGCAGTTGTACGCACATCTGGTGACATTATAGTAACCGAGAGGTCTCCTACGCATCAGATTCAAATTTACAACCAGTACGGTCAATTTGTACGGAAATTCGGTGCGAATATTCTTCAACATCCTCGTGGAGTGACTGTTGATAACAAAGGTCGTATTGTAGTTGTTGAATGCAAAGTAATGCGCGTTATCATATTCGATCAAGTTGGTAACGTACTGCAGAAATTCGGCTGTTCTAAGCATCTGGAATTTCCAAATGGCGTGGTCGTTAATGACAAACAAGAAATATTCATTAGTGACAACAGAGCACATTGCGTAAAGGTATTTAATTATGAAGGTATATACTTACGTCAAATAGGAGGAGAGGGAGTTACGAACTATCCCATTGGTGTTGGTATCAATGCAGCTGGAGAGATTCTTATTGCAGATAATCATAACAACTTTAACTTAACGATATTCACGCAAGACGGCCAATTAGTATCTGCTTTAGAAAGCAAAGTAAAACATGCACAATGCTTCGACGTTGCGCTTATGGATGATGGATCAGTTGTACTTGCAAGCAAAGATTACAGGCTTTACATCTATCGCTACGTGCAAGTTCCTCCCATAGGCATGTGAGTCTCCCGAAATGATCACAGAAGATCGAATTGACCGATGAACTCTAAGCCAAAAAAGCGACACTCTTAAAAAATAATGTGTAAACTAATCTGGCCATGTCAATTTTAAAGATAGTGACAATCTATTGTGGTCATTGACTGAACATTATTATAAGTGCGAGTGTTAAGAGTGCGTCTGTCTCGATGTGATTAATTTAAGCATGAAATTTCTTGAAAAATATTTTGGCATGAGATCTCTGAATCCGTTATTTCCAATTGAAACTGTATTGAGATTAGTTTTAGTATTGACATTGTTATATAAATAACTATTTGAAGAATAGAGATTATACCATTGGTTCGATCCAGTAAAGTAAACGGTTCTCGATCCTTATCATTTTTTTAAACTATTAAATAATATTTTTTCATATCCCATGTCGTTAAATTAGGGATGAATATTAAGGGCGTTTGTATTATTTAGCCCATTTGTTGGACCAATATTTTAACTATTATTACTTAAAATTGTTAGGCGTTAAGCGTGTGATTTTATCGTAATAAGAGAGCATCGAGCGGTATTGTTGTTAGTTTTAAGATATTCTTCGGCACAATGGCACTTCCTGTTTTTAACTAGCACTTATTCTGTGTCGATGAAACCATGATTATGAAAGTAAGTTGTTATTATTAGGTAAGTGTTAAATTGATTGAGCTAATATGGACAATCTTTAGTTACTACTCCTTTTAATGTAGTTACAAAATTTTAGGAAAATGTGATGTTAGGGGTTTTATCAATGACAAAGTTGACTGCGGCGTTTCTAAAGATACCTTCAATGATAGGTTTTTTTATTAAATCCCACTAAAGACCTATTGTTGACTTTACCTATTCTCATTTAGCATCACAAGATAAAAAAGGTACCACAGTCAGTTTCACAAATTCAGTTATAAGTCTTTTGACTAAAAACCGTGAGTATTATACAAGCATTTTAGATTAACTAATAGCGATGGTTGTATTTTTTTTTATTCTCATATTAACGGATATTTGTTAAAATCGTTTTTATATTGACCGACGACGTCATAACCGCCTAGTCACTGAGAGCCCACGGATCCATAAATTCCTCAATATCGTTGTTTTTTTACCAATTAGACATTTTGATTTATAATGTTATTCGTTTTTTTTACAAATAAGTAGGTATTTGAATATTTTGATAGTAATTGGACACGGTAGTAACTAGTAGAGCACTTAGCAACTGGTCGTCTCGCTAGACTTTTTTAATTATGTTTTTTGAGAAGTTAGTTGAGGTAGAGCATTATGCGACTTGTGTTTTGCTGCTTACTCGAGTATTATAGCTGGATCGGTATACAAAATAATTATACTGTTTGTTATTCTGGTAAGATATTTTTGTACGAAACAAATTTATTTTGTAGTAGTAGTATTATTATACGGTGCATGTGTAACGTTTACTTTCTTTATTTTTTTATGGATATGCTACTATTATTTTTTTACATTACCGTGTGTTTGAGTGTATTAGCAGAATTATTTTAGTTATATTTTTTCATTAGTTTTGATTTTTTAGTAATTAATAGTGTTTTTAGAATTTTTTGCTGAATCTATGACAATAAAGAGATCTGATGCGATCCCTGTTACTCCCCTGATGGAGTTCCACTTTTAATTTCTGATCTGTATAAGTTATTTTTGTAAGTAATGCTACAATTGGGTGATATTCCTATGTTTCTTAAATATCTTTATAATAATTAAATACATTGAAAACACGTCGATCGATGATCGTAACTGCTTGCATTGTTTGTTTATTAGCAATACCTGCGTAATAAGTGCCATAAAACCAAGTTGTGATTTAATAAGTGATATTTAGTATTTGTAAATATGTACCATAACTCAATAAATTAAGACCAGATTAATAACCTTCAATGTTTTTGTCTTATTTTCTTTTGAGTGCAAGGTTGTATCAAATAATGTACCGGTTTAAGCAATGAGTTAAGTTTTATTTATCTCTGATATTTTATTAAGATAAAAAAATTCTACATTAACTTGCACTGATCAAAGATAATTTAAGACTTCCAATCTTCATATACAACGTTTTATAACCGCTGGCTTATTTTACATGAAATAAATTATGTTAATCAGTTAATTCAATAATAATAATAACAGGGATATATCTAATGAATTATTTCCAGGGTTGCTTTTTACGTAACTTGGTAATCTTATAGGTTATAGACAAATAAATATAAGCATTAATACTTGATTAAGCCTGATTTTCTTAAAAAGATTCCATATTAAGAATAATAGTTTTTATTAGTCTTTTATTCATTGCATATGACGAGTACTCTTCATGATTATGTTGTCTTTTATTTCATTTTTAAAATACACAATGCCTCCAGTCCGCCTATCATCTCGACATGTTTTCGATCGAAAAAACACATCAGAACTTTTAGCCATTAGATTAGGTGAAGTAGAATTATTGTCCAATCTTAAATGTCCAAAATTCAGTGATGAATCACCAATGATTTGATATATAGACTGCCCTGTTCCTAGTAAATTTAAATTATTATCATTAATAAGATCGGATAAACTTATTATATTTCACTTAATCTACTGTGATAATCTTAATTGTTTGTAAGTTGTCAAATGATTTGTTTTAGTATCATCGTAATACATCTACTTTACCTCAGGTTTTTTAAGTGGGCATTTAAATTTTTTTTTTTGCTTTCGGCATTTCGGTGGTGGTTATCTTGATGATTCACATTGAAAATCTGAGGTGTAGTCAGATTTTTGGGCTTATGATTACTTATACAAACCAGAATACCATTCGTTAAATTACACCTCAAAGTTGTGATTTCAACGAATGAAATAATTTTGGTTAAAACATACGCTTCACTTAAATTAATTTTTTATCGTATTATATTTGTATTAAGTACCTATAATAAATAGTGTATCAAAATTTTAAGTACGAATATGCAAATAATGACAATTGCTCCTTTGATGTTTTTTTACTTCTAAATATGTATTTTATGTTCAATAGTTATGAGTTACATTCATTAAAATATAGTATTTGATTTACGTTTCTCATTTAATAATTTTACGAATTAATTTGAACACATTTTTGTTTTCGCATAATATTAATTAATTTTACGAAAAACATTTCATTCTTAAAATTGCATTTCTAAAGCTTAAGGACTGATTTAATTTGACACATGTTTTGTCTTAAATATATTTTGTCAATGTTTGTTGTTATAATTATATTATTTTTTTAATTATTTGTATAAACCATTGTTCTTTAAATTAATGTACGTCGTTTTGTTTTGAATTATTTTGTTGTATAATTGCTTTTTTATAATAATACCAGTTCATTGCAGTTATATTGTGTGTTTTATTTTTTCCAAATAGCTTCAAATACTTTGGTTCCAACTACTTTGCCAGTGGTAAAATAGTTGCAACTGAATGTCTTTGTTTTGAATTTTGTGTCAAAGAATCCTCTAAAGTAAATTCTTAAACAGTCTGTGCCTTAATCACCAGTTTCATTACTTCCAAAATAGATAATTTATAGCCCACGTTCCGTATAGCTTCTGTGCTTCACCTTTTCACGTTGTTTATGATTCTTTGGCACAAATAAGATGGTGTGGTAATAGTTTCTATAAGTGTGTGTAAGTACTTTGGGAATTTGAGTGTGTATGTGTGTGTATGCATTTTAATATAACTTCATTTAAAACAGTTGGTGTTGGGGAACAAACGACGGCATGAGATTTGTAAGTATTGCTTTAGAGTTTATTACACCGTTTATTTAAAGCACATAAGCGGTTTGCTCTTTGCTAGTTTCAATCAATGGCACATTAGAAATGCTTTAAATTTTTTCCCTTTTTTTATTTTTTCAAAAAAACTGAAAATGACACAAAATTGAGGGGTTAATAAAGTGGCACTGTGTCTCAGTGGTATAGGCGGTAGACTTTAATGAACGACACATTTCTAAAACTACATATTCTTATGAATGTAGGCTATAAAAGTATGAGGTAAGATCTATTTGTATTTAAGTGTAAGAATATCCCGATGAAGCTTTACTTTTCTACAAAATTGTAGATCTAAAATTGAAGTAGGGTTTAATGGATCCAATTTCTCATCTTTCCTGCAGCAGCACTGCTTGAGATTACATGACGAATCGCTAACCAAATAACCACTATTTCCAAGTCAATTACTCTAGGGAACATTTTACTACTTATTAGCACTTACTAGTCTAACGTAAGCACGAATTAGGCTTACAAAAATCGTTTATAATTTTATACTCAGCATTTCTTAAGGTTAAAATTAAGGTTCACTTACGAAGTCTCATTTATATCACCCTATTGTCATCAACGAGTACTTTACTAACTTTTCTTCTCACAGCAACAATCTATCTGGTTTGAAATATAGCTTCATCTACTGCTGCTATATATTAGGTCATTGTCCTTTTTTCTCATCCCAATTTTAGATATTATAGATAGTAGAAAGTATGAGATTGGCCTAAGTGTATTTTTATTTTAGCGTTACTTTCAATAATTGTCATATTATAGTTAAGTCTGTTAGTCTGCAATGATCATTGATGAAATTTCAAGCCTCTTAGCACACCATGACGATTATTTTCCTTTTGCAAAATTACAAATCAGGAAGTGTGTAAAATTTATGTATATATTAGTTGATCTACGTTGTTAGACTTACTGTATAGGTATAAGGGTCGCGAAGAAATGTATCTGATGGCAACGGAATATCGAGCTGGGTCGTCAAAAGCATGTATTTTTATAATGAGAATTATAAATCAACGATAGGTATACTTTATAAGATGTTGTTTAGAATCGAAACTATGTTATTAGGACGTGATTTGGGTACAGTTAGCAAAAAGTCTGGTTTGTTAAAGATGTAGCAATACGCGAATTCGGCAGGCTTAAATTGACTTATAATAATTGTAATGATAACCATATCGGTAGCTATACTCGTAATATATTGTTTGAAAACGATTAATCTTAAACAGTTAAAATAAATTCACCTGTTAATGTATTCATCATGGTAGTAAATAATGTATTAATGTTAGCTTGTCAAATGTATGTGGTTGACGATTTGGTCACTTATTTAATTATTCGTAGCGTCGTTGAATTTTATAGAACTTAACGGTTCGTTGGAATAATATACGCGATTTTTGTAAATAACATTGTCGCTGATACTTTCGTTTACAGAATCTAATTTATTCATTGTTTGTGTACCTCCAGTGAACATAATACAGCCATATTTTACGACTTTTCATTGACAAGCTATAAAGTTTTAGAATATAGTTCACTGAGCGTATGATACGCGATTAATTGCTCAGGAATTGTATAAGTTTTTCTCATTGTATTTGAATTATTTATATATTTTGTATCAATCGCTTCTAAGGAAATATATAAAGCGGCGATGTTGTATCATTGTTGAATTTCATTAATTCGCTAACTGATATATAATTTAGTGAATTTTGCACAGAACGTTGGTGTTTCACTTGATTTTTGAAATATTTTTCTTGTATAAAATGCATGCAATGATTTTACTGCATAATCGACTGAAGTTGCGTTTTTTAAATATAAAAAGATATTTTTGGACATAGTGTTGAACGGAACATAAATGCCAAATACTGTTGGCCGATTTTCGAAACAGCCTAGAGTTTCAAAATTGATGTTGATTCCGTTTTACGCCAATTGTCAAAATTGTGATTGTTGTAAGTTAAGATGAAAGAAACAAAGCACATAAATGCACAAACCATCCATCCTCAAAGAATACTACGCTGAATGTTTTGATTAACTCACGTTTGAATTTATGATACATTTTATTGTAAAAAATAAATAAAAATATTTTACTATCGCTTATGTTAGTTGAGACGTTTGCAAATAATAGTATTTATTTTCCCAGTGATGATAATTTTTAAAAGCAAAGTTTCGAAGTTCTGTAGGGACATAACGACTATTTATAGTTATGGATTAATAAATATTGAATTTAGATGTAGTTATATTTAAGTATACTTTTGTGCTTTTCTTTTTTCCTTCGTGTTTTAGCAGTCAGTAGTGCGTTTTATAAATTATTCTCTTTAAGCATTTCACTTGATACGTACAGTGTTATTCCAGTGACTGGAGTAGTCACTCTGAAATTTTTATTTTTAATTTTATTCATGTGTGTTAGCTACTGTAATGTAAGGTGTGTGATTTTAGTTACGATAATATGTTTTTATAATATAAGGAAAGATTCCAAATGAAACTGAGTAGATGAACTACGGTGTAGTTAATAACATATCAATATATTTTAATTATAAAAAAATGTTTGGAACGTGCGGAAATGGTTAGTGAAATAGTATACAATGTTGCTATATATGACGTTTGACATACTGACAATATAAAAACAGTTCTGATATGTTAAAAATTAAAGGTTTAATAGAGAAATGTTTCAGTAGATGAAACACAACATATCTTCCACAAAGTGGTGATAATGGAGTTTACATAGTCCAAATTGAGTTTCGTTGGTGATTTGATGTTGGTGATACGATGGGCTATCTATTTGGAATCTTTCTTATTGAAGCTAGTCGCCAAAGAAAATTGCTTCTAGATAATAAATGTTATCCTAATATGTGTATGCACGTAAGATTTAAAATTAAATTAGTTATATGATGCTTAAATTGTCCACACACAAATCGATTTTACACACTTGATTAATGCCATCCTGCCAGAAATAAGACACAATGCTTATGATGAACTAAATTTATATTAATATCCTACTTAGTGTACGATGTAGTGTGTATTTTTAGATATTGCATTGTCTATGTTAGTTTAGTGTATAAGACACTTTGAGCTTTGAACAGTCTGTCACAGATATTTTTTACGAGTGTAACGTTTGTAGAATGATCTCACCCCATGCTCTCAATTAGAGTAATCACGTAGTATATCTAAGATTTAATAACGTAACTGTCACTTAAAACTGAAATGCTTTCGCACAGCATTTTCATTTAAATCACAAATCGAAAATATGAGCATTTCGCGTAACAAGCACTAAGAGCTTCAACTGTGTATATAAGGCCCGTCATTAGTGTAATGGCATCCGTTAAAGATATACATAATTCAGTAACGTTTACTATATGTACTACTGAAACACCATATTGCGCCGTGGCCTTATATTTGAGGGGATATTTTATTCCTTTTATAAAAAGAATAAAAACTCATTTGAACTTTGTACAGACTTAAGTATTTCTATGTCTCACCCTTTATGGTTTACATTCTAAAGTGATAGATAAGCTAATGGTTATCTTGTTCTTGTGTATTATCCGTACATAGGTTAGATGTTGCGGTAGCGTTCTGTGTAGTATCGCTTTAGCTACATTCTAGCGTGTAATAAAATTGTTAATTTCAATACGTGCATATCTCCACAACTTTTGATAATTATTGTTACCTACATTAGTTACTTCGAGACTGTTCAAGATGTACTCTATCGAGTTTTCTCTAAAGGAAAGGGCTGTTTTAGCAGATATTTTTGATACATTGAGGATAATCGAAGGGAAACGATCTTGTATTGTAGATATTCAATCAAACAATGGGACGTGTTTCAAGGGTTGCTCTAAATATAAATGGAGTGTTGTTCCGAAGTTTACCCGTTTGTCTTCGCGAACTTGTTGAGCGTCATCGTCTAGATGTACTGTTTTCTCGTCTTTACTTCATAAGTATGGATAAAACAATTAATGTTACTGTACGAAAAAAAAACAATGTTGTTCTTATATGAAATGCGATAATGTTCGCCAATAACTTGTTGTTTTTCATATATTCGTAATATTTCCTTTATTTTTTGTACTCTTTAGTATTAAGATAATTATAAAATGAGAACTATTCAATGTTGATTACTCTAAAACCAATAATGTATGTGTTAAGGTCGATGTAATTAGTTTCCCCGAGAGCCTTACTAGCGGAGAAGCCTTTTCCTTAGACAGTTAATATTTCCTACTTCCTATTTCATTATAAATGTACGAAACGGCAAAAGCAATAAATAATTTTGCAAAAATACGATGCCATATTATGTAGTCACCTAAGCTGACGTACTACACTTTTGAAATATTTTAAATACATAAATAATTCTCTAAAATACAGTTTTAAAATTCAAACCTCACTCAGATTCCATATTGTTTCAGGCCTAGCAAAGTTTTAAGATAAATTTAAGGGTTCATCATTTCTTACTTAGATTGTATGACTCAATTTTAAGACTGATCACAAAAAAAAAATAAAAAATAACAACTTTATTCCTGAAATGTTTTCATATTTAGGTAGACTATGATTTAATTTGCAAAGTCATTTGATTAAATAAGCAGGATAGTAAATATGAAAATTACGTTAGCCAAATTTAGGTGAAGGTAGTTTGTTTGATCAAATGAATTTACAAATGACACGTCTTCTATCACTACCTTCCTGTCTTCTTTCCTACAAGACGATGGTAAATTAAGACGATGAAAGATTGGTGACTAATAAACCCATAGTAATGTTAACTTCAAAAATGTTGACGTTACTGTTAAAATTGATGGAAAAAGAGAAAAATACTATTTGTTGCCAAAGTGTTGTTAGGAATAAAAGTGTAGTTATAAAATCGGTTGTCACATGCATAATTAAGTTGTTCTTGGGTGGTTTGAAATTAAGGGGAGAAGTTGAAAAATATTTCCAATCATATATTTTTTCATAATGAACTTGATTGCTAATCGATACTTAAGGTTTATAACTGTGTAGGAATTAAATTTAACGTGTGGTAATACATCATTGCCACGATTTCGTCTTTCCAAAATTAAAATCTCAAAATTGATAACATTGTCAGAAAAAATAATTGGCTGTCCAATTGAATGGTTCATGTTAAAACTGTTAAGGGTACTGAGACAAATCGTGGCAAATGATTTAGTTGTTTAGTGTTCATGTTACTTTAGATTGTATTTGCGAGTTCTGCGATCTTTGAACCAAACTGAATCACCTGTTTCCGTCTTTGAAGCACATTTTATCATATCAACCCCACTTGTATTAATATCTTATTTATTGATGTTAAAATATTTTTAATATTAAAATTAACACAATATTTTAGCTGTTAAAATTTAACTTATTGCTATTTATTTTATCATATTTATGAAGCTAGTCAGTGAGTTTTGATTAAGTTAGTGTGTAATTGCTCTTTCATGTGTTTACAGTAAACATTGAAAAAAGTAATGTGATTTCAACGGTATTCTAGAAAAAGAAACCATTGCGTTCAAAGTTGCGTAATGCTCCTATGGTACTTTAATATTTTATCATTTTGTTGAAAATGTTCTAAGATGCTTCTTTTTCTAGTCAACTTTCGACACTTGTGTGTCTTTTTATTGTCTTTAGTTCTTATTCCTGTTTAAAGGTATTCAGTTAATTTCGTCGGTATGACCTAGGAATTTTAAAAATACTAATTTCATCCGATTTTTCTCTTATAACTAACGAAGAGTTAACTTCGATTTAGGTTTGTTAACTTCGATTTAAAAACTTAATGTTTGGTTAAATATGTATTATATATTATGTGACATTGAAAAAAACACTAATTTTCTGTATTTTAAGATGTTCTTTTAAATATGACAATTTATTAATTCTGAAATTCACTGCTAACAAAATATGGACTTTAAGAAAATGCATATGAAGAACAACAATTTTTTTATATTGGCAACGTATTTTGAGCCCCAATTACGACTCAACCATGATGACGATTTTTGAAGAACAAATTGGTCGTCTGTAGAATTCAGACGACCAATTTGTTCTAAGTTCATAAATTTATTTTCATTATATCTTTAATCTTATAAATTTATTTTCATTATATCTTTATCTTTTCATAACACTTGAACTTTCAGTCCATATATTGTTTGCACACAAGGATTTATGATTTTGCCTATGTCTTTATTTTAAATGAGGTCACTACTTTAGGTTACGACAAACTTTTATTACTTCTGTATTTTTGTTGGTAACATAATTTCATAATCTTCCATTAGTTGATTTTACCAATTTGTGTATTGCGTTTGTTTCTTTGCCATTTTTATGCTTTTAGTATAGCATTGGGACAAATAATGTATGATATGTTAATCTAATTAAGTAATTTTGACTATTTTGATATCACTAAAGACTGCATTTAAGCTGAAATTTTCCCGTGTGTGTGATTATATTCCACTTTAGTTTAATTACATATTATGTTTTATTATTTCCCAATCTTAATATCTATAGATCTATTTCACCACTTCTTGACAGTATTTTGTATAGGATTATTTCTTTCAGAAGAATAAATTCCATTTCAACAACAATTTGAGTTACGATAAAATACTTTTGACTATTTTACTATAATCAGTAAATACTTTTGGTTAGGTTAAAATTTAAACCAAATCCAAAATATTAAATAATAGAATTTTTGTCTGTTTTACTTTTTATAACCTAATCCCGTGACAACCACTAGATCTATTTTACACGATTTGACAGATAAGGATCAATCTAAAAATTTTGGCCATGTCTCATTAATTTATTCGAGTGTGAAAGAAGATAACTACAAAAAGCGGATACATACATAAAGCGAATCGAAAGAAGTTTGGTAAAATTTGCAGTATTTAAAATTATAAGATCGACACTTTATCAAACGACGGCAAATACGATAAGTTTACTGACCACCGGGAAGGGTAGCTGGGAAAAAATGTCCACAACAATGATACTGTAATGGTTTTTGTAAATCACCAGTTTGGGTAAATCTGTTGTAGAGATGACATTGCTAGCGACAAATAGACTTGTACTAGCTTTTTGCAAGCTACCTATCAACCATTTTATTCGTCAATACTACCATTCACGCAGAGAATAACTTGATTTTGATTGCTGGGAAGACTTATTTTTATTTACTTAATATTTATCTCAACTGATAGGACAATGTCAGTGGATTGGGTCATAAGACATCAATATGTCAGAATGTCAGTCAATATGAACAGATTAGAATGTTACATATCTTTACACTAGATCCCTTGCAAGGTAGGCAGAGAGTATCGTGTGCTAAGTGTTACGATCCCTGCATTCTTGCCTAGCTTCTTCCATATTCATTATTTGCTTCATGAAAACACGCCAGTTTCGGAAACTTCCCGAAAATTAGCTATTTGGTATGGTATATGGAGGTCTCCCCGGATACACTTTCACATTGCATATCTATTTTGTTTATCAATATTTCATCTTCCACTCTTTCTATATGACCGAACTTTTCTCATTTTTACACCGACACTTGCTTTCAAACACACTCCTCTTTTAATTTCACTATTACGAATGCGGTCCGCGAGCATTACTCCACAAATATTGCGGAGCGCGCGCACGAAGTAGGAGTTTTATATCATTTCGATGTGGAGATCTATGAAAACTTACCTAGATTAAGACAATTTTAACTATCACTAGTCCTGATCATTGTCGTGTTCTGAATGGGAGTTACTGGAAGACTTGCACACGTGGCTCAATATTTCGGTCATTTGGCTAAAGATATGACGCAGTTATTGACATTAATTTTCTGTCTGTGTGTCTTTTACCATCAGGAGAGCCGTCTGATTGTTCGCTATATTATAAATTAAAAGTTCCAGTCAAGAAGTGGTGAATTGTGATTAAAATTATCTGAATTGTTCACAAACATTCCATTTGATTTTGACGTTATTAGTTTTAATTTTTAACGTGTGGGTTGAAGGATTATTCGCATTCTGTAAATTCCACTCCTTTCCCGACCCCGGGAACTGGACTCATCAATACTCTACCATATTTGTTATTCGAATAATTAAGATAGTTTGTAAGAATTGATAAATAATATCTGATGATAATTTACTTGTATGTTGTATTAAAATGATGAACACGAAATAAAGGAAGTGGTTTGAAAATGTTTGTTTAATTTATTAGATATATCTCCTAAAATAACTATTACCTAAGTCTACACACGGCAAAACAATTTATGGGACACATATCCTAGTCATATTATAAATGCGAAAGTTTGTGTGTACATATGTATAGATGTTTGTTAATCTCACGAAAAACTACTAAACGGATTTAAATGAAATTTTATAGTAATGTAGGTTATACATGAGAATAACACATAGG
>DVZL01002162.1:0-15927 GCA_018236625.1 Lasaia peninsularis
GTGTGCTAGTATATCCACGACTCGTAAGTCCAGTAGATATACTAGAACACACCCACGATTAGCCAAGGTACTAGTTTAATATATATTTTAACCATTACATCTTAACATGAGTGGAGAATGAAGTGCACAATGGCGGGAACAACCAAAGACAATAGAAGGATAAAGACTTACATTAGATGGCGCCACAAGTATTGGAACAGATTATAATGGTTGCTTATTACAACAAAACTACGCCGGCGTCTTAACCATGCTTGATAAATTACTATGAAAGTTTTAAAACTATTCTTAAGTGGATATATAGACTGTTTTACTCTTAGGGGACTGTCTAGTTTAAACTATTGGTTGGTTAGATCGATAAAGTGATCTTGGTCGTTCGCATTTTAAAACTGAATCTCGAATATTAACAGTGTAACAAAACGGCGAAGTGTAGTGACGTCACACTTTGATAATGACACCTTTAAGTTATAGACGGGTTCCGTACCATCATCTGCAGAAGCGGCAAAAAAGGTTGTTGTTTTATTGGAGCAACCTTTATACATATTATTTTGTTTTTAGTATATGTTGTTATAGCGGAAACAGAGGAACATCAACTGTCTAGCTATTACGGTTTCTGTGATACAGCCTGGTGATAGACAGACAGATAGACGGACAGCGGAGTCTTAGTAATGGGTTCCGTTTACTATCCTTTAGATATGGAACTCTAAAAACTAGTTAACTGTGTAGTCATCGACGTTGCCCAAAAGGTCAGACGGCGTGAATAATTTCGGCAATCACTTTTTACTTTGTAATTATGTCGGTACAATTATACGCTTTATAAAAATTAAAATATCTTAGCTTGTGAAATATAGTCTTTGAATGAAGCTGATTTTAAGCGATATGTCTGGGGTTATCTCAATGTGTAGTTGTTTTTTTTATGATATTGGAAGGCAAACAAGCAGATGTATTTCCTGATGATGGTAAGAAATACATGTCACCTATACACCTAAGGTGGAAATGGCGCGTTGCCAAACTGAGGCTGGGATAGTAAGCCTCTTGCGTGAGTAAGTTTACCGGACACCCTACCCTCCAAACCAGAACACGAAAATGGCGAGCACTGACGCTATTGTGGCAGGAATAGGTAAGGCGATGGTACCAATCCGGGCGAATCGTTGCAAGACTCTACCACCTAATCAATGTCACGGTGTTGGTGACAATAGACCCTGTGCTCACCTCTTACGAGCTGCCTGGGTGGAAGGCAGTTGGCTTATTCTACAACGGAACCCGGACCAACACGGGGGAATACGTTTTGTACTGTTATATTTAGGACTTTTTATTGGAATTTGCGATAATTTTACTGCATTATTTTTTTTTAATTACATAAATTGATCTAACTCCAAAGTAAGCAAATTATATGCTTGTGATATGGGTGTTCGACAACAATACTAATACATAAAAATATTTAAATAAATATCAGGATAAATTTAATAAACACCCAGACACGGAAATACAAACATCTATGTTTATCACACAAATGACTGTCCCCGTCGGGAATCGAACCCGAGCCTCGCGATAAGTTGATGCGGTTAGGCGTGTATGCTAGCCACTCGGCCAACGAGGCGGTCGAAAAATTCACATGTATTCACAAAGCTATTGATTAATAAGCATTGACTTTCCCTTGTCTGTCTGTATGTATGTTTAGATTTTCAAAACTACCCAACGGATTTCGATGCGAGGTATCTAATAGAGAGAGTGATTCAAGAGTGTTTATAAGTGTATAACATGCACGGTATATTCGTGAGAAGCCAAGGCAGGTCGCTAGTTTATCATATTAGACGAAAATGTAATATAACATGTTAAGAAAAACAATGTAATATTGCGTATACCGACGGCAAAAACGATAAATCTTTCGTTCGCGTCAAACAATAACAAAATGTTCACTTGGGAAGATAATATTTACATCAAAATCACATACTAGGTTTTCTCAAGAAATTGTATATGATAAAAGTTACTTAAACCTCGAAACGATTTTTTTTTATTTGAGTCTAGATAGTCATTTTTTTTTCTACAGCCTTGCTTTTTTTTACTTCCACCTCCTTACGTATTCCTGCCATTATAATGATATTGTCGTGTTCCGTTCTGACGGGTAGGATATATGGTTTAACATCCTGAACACAATTTCATATGATAAAGACTACTTAAACCTAGCTACGATTTTTCTTATTTTTTTTGTAAAATGCTAAAGTAAAAGTAGCCTACGCCGTTCCTTGTTACATCAGCGTTCTGTCAGTGCAAGTCCCATCGAAATCGGTCCAGTCGTGATAGAGATTAGTGGGAACAAACAGACAGACAGACAAAAATTCTAAAAAACACAATTTTGGTATACGTAAGGTACGTATACATACATATGCATTTAGTAAAAAGTTTATTCTAATATTACATACAGACACTCCAATTTTAATTATTTGTACAGATTTTGTATGTCGTAGGGATTTAGTTGTAGGGTAGTAATAAAATATAAAAGTGCGTGTGCGAAAATAAACTATTGGTCGACAAAATGACAGGACGCGTTAAGAAAAACGATGTTAATAATGCTGCGTGACCTGAACGTCGAGGAACTATAAATCTCAGAGACGGGAGACACCACACATTTGTGGCTAACACTTATATCTCACACGTACTAAATATCTATACCTATACAAATAAAATTGGAGCGTCTGTATGTAATATTAAAATAACCGCTTTTCTCAAATGCAAATAGAAATGCTTATAGAAAACGTGTTTCTTCAAGCCAGGTCCCTTTTGGGGTAAATAGAGATAATCAAGTATCAATCGTCACGAGTCACGACTCTTGCATACTTGTTTTTTTTTATAGGATAAGACAGCGAACAGACGACCCGTACGTCCTGGTGGTAAGAGACAACCGTGGCCTATAGACACCATAGATGTTGTAGGTGCGCCGCTGCCCTGTGGTCGGGTTGTTAGATCTTATGTGTAAGCCTCCCGTTATAAACTTCTTCGACAATCAATTCTTCCTGTACTTAGTTCTGTCACAACTCTCCAAATCAACAAAATGTCAGGCTGCGTTTCATTTTATCCGAATTCATATGTATTTTTTTCTTAATCTCGAAAATAGTAGGATATATGAAATTGTATATCGAAATTTTCGGTACTGAAATACATCTGTACAAATAAATAAAATTGAAGTTTCTGTAAACGTAATATTGAAATAAGTTAAAAACAAAAAAAAAACTTTTTAGAAAAAGCTTTTATTATTTTTCGAGTTACTCTCAACAAACCCTTTCATTTGATATTGTAGAAGTGCTTTAAAAATCTTGGTTGGACCGCCATATTGGATTTAGAATTATGTCATTACTTTATCGTGTATTGTCATCCAAACTAAACGTGTATACATACAAAATTTCAGCTCAATCACTGCGAGACTGCGAATTTAGGATCGGCTTTAGGCTACTTTTATTTTAGAAATGTAATGTACGTGTGCTTATTTCTTTTCATAATTAAAATAAGAGGAATCTAGTTAAATACGTAGTAATCGTAACATTCGTAACTCTTGGCACTCAAAGCGCTCTGCTTACGCCGCAAGGGAATTGGCGTGAAGATATGTATATGTGCAAGATATGTAGTTAAATTTCACAAGTACCTTCATGCATGTTTTACAGAGCGATCGGATCGAGTCGGATTTTCATTTGTTTCTTTTAATTTAGACGGATTTGTAAAGTCACTTTGTTCCCAAAAATCATGACATAATAAATGCCGCATTAATCTCTTCTTGACGAGTCGAGGAAAAAATAAATAACGAAATTATATATTGCTGTTTTACTTTGGGTTCACTGCTGTTATTGTTTCGAATGTGTAAGCAAAATAAGTCAAACATATCAATACAGAACCCACAAGATAGATTATATTCGTGCTTGTACTTTTATAAATTCCCACCGCTACTAAACATTCTTTCCTTGCCCTCCTTTGCCGGAAGCGGTGAAGTAGAATACCAAATGAAGCGTGGTCTTAAGAAATATATCGCAGCTTGGTACTAGGAATTCATAATTTACGTGGTATATATTAAACTTGGGGCACTTGAATTTGAACGCTGTTTCTATATCGTACGGTTGATTTTTTATGCTGTAAAATTTATAAGTAAATGATATTGTCGGCGATTAGGAACCTAATAGTTTTAACTCAAGTTCAAGAAATTTTAACTCGGCGTGTCGAGATTTGTACACTGCTGAACACAGGGTTTCAGCTCAATTCAGATTTAAACGGTATGGGTCCAGGTTTTCTGTGTAGAATAGACCGTCTAACTGCCTGGTAGAGAGGCCTCTACCAGGCAGTTAGGAAGAGGTGAGCGTAGGTTGACTGGATCACTTCCAGCATAACCACTGGTGGTAGAGTGCTGTGCATTAACTCGCCCCGGTAAGGTTCCACCGCCCAACCTATTTCTGCAGCCGTAATGACATTGTCGAGTTCCCGTTCGGAGGGTAGCGTGACTACAGAAAGTGACGCATCTATAATATCTAGGGTGTCTATAAGCCACAGTTGTCTCTTACAACTAGAAGACTCGTCTGCTTTTTTGCTGTCAAAACACCAAAAGGGTCATAATATAAATATTATTTCAAACTTCCTTACTTTGTCCTTCCGTAGCACCTACGCCTGTGACTTTGAGCATGTTGATGATCCATTACTTTATTATATTACATAATAACCACAAAATTTAACTGTTAAGAATTCGTTTATGTAAATCATTTTACTACTACTACTACTACTATAATCTTATAGTCCCGACATCGAACTTAGATATTTCATTGTATCCTTCACTCATAATATGACTGAGACAGAACTGGTGAAAAAAGCACAGTTTATTAATGCATCAGGCAGGGGCGTGCACTCCATAGAGGCACGTAAGCACTGTTTACGCTTTGACACAGGATGTGCTCTGATATATCTAATAAAACTCCGACATTTCACTATCAGTATCATATAATTTATGAAATTAAATAAAAAAAGCTAAAAATCTATAAAAGAAAAATTTTGTACTCGGTCGCATACCCAGTGTTATAATCCTGTGCACGCCGCTGGCACCAGGTCACGTCCTCACGGATCACGACGATCCCGTAACCACGGCAAACGCTAAACTTCCAGAAAATCCCAACTACAAAACACACAACACACTACACCGTCGCCGTCGGTATTGGCGACGAAGACGCAACAAATTATTCATTAAAAAAAATGCACCAACATTTGTCTGTTGTAAAATGAAGGCATATTTTTAGACTAAAATATAAAGAAAATTATTCCTTTTGGTTTCACTTTGTCCGTCTAATTTTAGTATATTTTCTGTTGCAGCTCAAGTATCAATGGACAGTATGATGGTTGGCGGAGTCAGTGGTGTGGGAATGGGGTCAGTTGCAGGAGGCATGCCATCCGTGGGGGGCTTTCAACTTGTCCGAGAACCAACATCTGGTGCCTTAATCTTGCTCCCAACTCCACCAGATTTACCCCATGCGGTGGTTTGGGGAGGTGTACCATATCCATCAGCTCCTCTACTTCTGCCTCCAGCCCCTCACCCTTCACATCATTTACAATTGTTACCGGGAGATCTTCTAGCGTCCACTGCAACCCTTCAACATACGCACACACACTCAACACGGCTAGTCACCTTAGCGCCGGCACCTGCCCCTCCTCCTCACCCAGCTCACACGGTTGACAAAAGAAAACCTTTTATCCAATCTCTACTTCCACACCATGCCCTAATTAAATTAGAGCCTGAACCACCACAAGAGAAACCAACTACTTTTGCACCGGATCCTATGCAGCAACCTCTATTAGCAACGCATTTATACTATCAACCAGAATTTCCAGAACAATCTTGTAGGAGTCAAGCCACATCACCAGCGGCACCTTCCACGCCGCCAGTTGAAGCGCCAGAAATTCCGGCGCATAAAGATGCTTCTAATCAAACTGACCAAATAGAGGATGAAGATGACTCCCCAAATCAAGCCGACGAAGATGAAAGAGATATAGCTTGTGTGGGAGTTGCCCATTTTCCAGAAGAACCCAATGTCATCCAAGTTCAATCTGAGTCTATGCCAATCGATATTGCTGAAGATTCATCGTCTGAGGGACTTCAAACGTCGGTGGTTGGTGCTGTTGAGAAGGCAATAGATGCGATAGAAAGAGACGGAAATATAGATAATTCGAATAGCAGTGGTTCAAATGATCTTGTTATTGATACAACCACAGCTTCGTCATCGCCAAATCCTCAAATGCAAAAAAGACCACCAGTAGACGTTAGTGGACTAGAACTGTTGTCCAATAGTATAGAGCAATTTGAACGAACGACACCTAGTAACAGTATGCCAAATATAGACCAAATGCCAGTGATTGTAGACATTAGGTCAGCTAACAAATTAAATATTGTAATTAAAACAACACCCAAATCGCCGTCACAAGCCACAAACGCGGAGAAACCCAAACGTTTTGATTATGCAATGACTGAACCTAGTGATGAACAGGAAAAACAGTCTCTTGATGGACTTGGTATCTTATGTGCCTTAGCCGAACAAAGATTTATGGAAGAAGTTAAAGAAAATACACAAAACCTTCCATCCACGTCCAGAAACCTTATTGAAAAAGATAAAGATGCTTTAGATCCAAAAGTTGCTGGACAAATAGACTTCAAAGAAAAAAGACGTAAACGTAGTCGAGAGGACGAAGATAGAAAACGATGTAAACTTGAAAAAGATCGTACGATCAAAAAAGAGAAAAAAGACGATGAATCAAATGACCATGAACTAGAGGCAAGTCTACGACGTGTCGCTGGTTGTTACTGTGATGTGTCAGAATGCGAACATGCTCCAACAATGCCCTCGGCGAGGGAACTAGTTGATGCAATTGAAAAAGATATGAGAGAACGACTACAAGATTTACAACGACAATGCGATGAGAAAAGGGCTCAATTAAATGCGTTAACTCCACCTTTGCCACCGTTAACTGCTCCTCCAATCCCAGCATGTATCCCAGCGCTCTCACCAGACTCAGACAGAGGCTCTTCTAAAAAGCGAAAAGTAGGAAGACCTCGCAAAGTTTCTAGTCCTGATTCAACTGAAACTATAGTGGCAAAAAAACCCAAATCTAAAAGTAGTCTTGTAGGATATCTTTTAGCTAAAGGCAAATTGAAAGGGAACATACTTTATTCAAAAGGAGAGCCTTCCAGTGAAGATGTTAACCGAACCAGCAAAGTTCGACCTAAACTAAAAGCAGAACCTATTCTAAAAGTTTACTCTGACGAAGACGATAACGAGTGGGGTTTGAACAGATCTGCGAGCTCTTCTATGGAAAGTCTTAATGAAGTCCGTCAAAAAAATCGTGAAAAAGTAGATCGATTGGTAAGGAAACACTCAAAAGATGATCTTTCGGAAATAGAACTAGCGATAAGGAGAGCCAGTGCTTCAAGTGAAAGTGATAAAGAAAAGAAACGTGCAAAGAAAAGACGAAAAAGTACAAAATCTAAGGAAAGAAATGACGGAAACGATGCAGTTCAGTCGGTAGCCGAGAAACCACAACCACAGGCAATATCAAGGTGTACCCTCACTGAAGACAACTTGGACACGTCTCCAAGAGTTTTAACTGCCAGAGGAGGCTTGTTTTACGCTGGAAAGCTTAGCGCTGTTCAAGCTCCTGATGTCTATGCTATAACACTGGACGGAGAAAGGGGAAATAAGCCCCATATATTATCAAGGGAAGAGACATTAAAAGACGCTGTAAGTTTATTATCTAATAAATATTGTATAAGCCTTCTTTGTAGCAGTTCTTCAATTATTGTCCGTGTTGGTCCGGGTCCTCAGTGTAGAATAGACCATCTGCCTTTCTACTTGGCAGTTCGTAAGAGGCGAGTATAGGTTATCAAGGTCATTGCTAACAAGACCACTGGTGGTAGAGTGCTGTGCAGCAACTCGCTCGGGTAGGGATCCACTGCATTACCTATTCCAACCGCCATAATTACAATGTCATGTTCCAGTCCGGAGGGTAGGATAGGGTAGCCGGTAGACTTGCACACCAGGTCTGGCCACAGGACAGTGACGCACCTACAACATCTGTGGTGTCTATAGGCCACGGTTGTCTCTTACTATCAGGAGGACAGTGTGCTTGTTCGCTTCCTTATTCCATAAAAAGAATATTCACATTTCGAAGTTCTTTCATTATCTTTAGTTGTGAAATTGGTTTAAATTAATTTTGCTTTTGTGATAGTTGTATAAAAAATTATAGTTAGTGTTTTACACTAGTGCAGAATTATATTAAGTTAGACGCAGTCTAAACTGCAAAAAACCAGCCTAGTGCGAGTCGGACTTAAGCACAAAGGGTTCCGTACCATTATCTATAAAAACTGTAAAAAAATTACGTTTTTTGTATGGGACAAACGTTACTATATATTTTTTTTATTTAGTATTTGTTATTGTAGCGGCAACAAAAAATATTGTTTGTGAACATGTCATCAGTCTAGTTAGTTATAGTTATAGCAGTTCATCACAAAATAAGACAGCCTGGTGACACACAGACAGACGGACGGACGTACGGACAGCGGAGTTTTAGTAATAGGGTTCTATTTTTTACCATTTCGATATGGAACCATAACAAAGAAGTTTCAACTTAATTGTCATTATTTTATTATTGTTCATATATATTTCAAAAAGTAGTGATTCAGTGGCTCTAAAATGTGTATGGATCCTATTATTTTTATAAGCGTCATCAAAATCCTTTTAGAGTTGACCCTTTAAAAATATTGACGTTGGAAATCTAAATAATTACTTATGTAATTTCATCTATCAAAAAAATATCAGTATAGTCTACTTATATGTATAGCCTACCGTTAAGTATACTTTATCGTCTTATAAAAGTTTGGTAAACTTGAGTTAAATATAGAATAGTTTGATGTTAGATTTTGAATAACATGAATTTGGATATTAAATCTTATAAGATTCTAATGCCATGATTTCTATATTTTTACAGATATTAGAAGTAAGTCCTACATCGGTGTCAGATCTGCCATCAGGGACCAGAGTTTGTGCATACTGGTCGCAGCAGTACCGATGTCTCTACCCGGGTACAGTGGCAGTTTCTTCCCCAGACCCTCATGACAATAAATTTGTGGCTGTTGAGTTTGATGACGGAGATTCAGGTAGAATTGCAATCGAAGATATCAGGTTTTTGGAACCAAACTACCCAATTGTTGGTGAGCAGGAAAACTATTCTCCAATGTCTATAACTTATGGTGTGCTAATTGCCATTGTGTTTCTAAAATTAATTGTTTCTATTTCAGAATACGAAAACACCCTATTTACGCTAGGGAAACGAAGGAGAAATACAAGTGTTACAGATGACAAAAAAGCAGCAAATACTAGCGAAGTTAAACCAGAAACGCAACTGCAGGTGATTCAAAAAGACGAAGAGAGGCATAGGGATAGAAAGAAACTAAAGAAACACAGAAAAGAAAAGCTAAGACGCTTGACAAGCGAGGAAGAACTAGGGGAATATGTTAAGAAGAAGAAAAAGAAACATAAATGTTGTGAGGAACATTGTAAACACAGAAGACATCATAAAAAACATAGAAAACATAAAAGGCGACATCACTCAGCTTACAAAGACCATTCAAGCTCTTCCGGGGATGATCAGAGGCATAAATCATCATCATCGATCGATTCTAATAAATCAAACGAGGATTCCATAGATTCAAACGATAGGTTATCAACTTTAATAGCCGTAGAAAAGTCGCCAGATGATAAAATGAAAACCGTAATAAAGAAAGCTGTGTTACCTAAGAAGAGTTTAGTTAAGACTGCGGTGTTAGATTTCAGTAATCTAAGTAAAATAACTTTGACAAAGGCAACAATTGAAAAAGACAATTTAAAAGACAGCGGAATTGGGCTAGAGCAAGAATCACCGTCCGTGTCGACTGCTGATGCAATTAAAAAGGTAAAATATTTTTTTATAAAATGAATAACCAGCAAACGGTTCCTGATAGAAAATGAATAGAAAATGATCGCGGGTCTCCAAGTATATTTGCACCTTAACACAATTGCGTCAATCCTCTTTTGGAGTGATATAGCTATTTTAATAACCTCCATTTAAATAGCTATATCGTTCCTAAAAGAGGTTTATTTAAAGTAAGTCATATTGCTTCGGAAATGCCGTCGTCGGCAACTGCCCTCACAAATGCTAGAACTAGCAATATCCTTTCGCGTTAAGCACTAAAACTGTGTATCCATAACCTTCGTGCGTATTTAAATGAATCGTACAAAGTATTCAAATCGTGGTAGAATAGAATGCAGTATTGCAAGCTAACATACTCTTAGATTGTAAGGAATACGTACATTCTATGCTAAAGCTTAGAACATTTTGTGAATGGAGTTTTGATATGTCCATTTCAGAAGATCAAACGGCGGACGGTATCCGCGTCGTCGGACGGTGCGGCCGGTGGTGGAGTCAGCAAGATGGCGGCGTTCCTGCCGGGCGGCGCGCTGTGGCGCTGGCACGGGGCCGCCTACCGCCGCACCGCGCGCCCCCGACAGAGGAAACTCTTCTACCGCGCTATCGAGCGGGGCGAGGAGGTTTTGCACGTGAGTTGCTAGTTTTTCATACTCGCCTGATAGACCCGAGTTAAACATCGCGCTGTGCTCAACATATTGGTACAAATGAATTGGTAGAAAATGAACGGAGGCATTGGAGAGGAGGACCAAAAAAGACCGTTGAATTTCTTATAGTCAATTCGAATAATATAAGATTTTTTCGTTTACTAGCATGGAATATCGTCAAAGAATGAAATATTACAGTAAAATACTGCTACATAGTTTTCTCTTAAAAGTGAATCGATTTTCGGGAATCACATAATATCACTCACTCATTTCTATCAGTTGCACCATAGCACCATTGTTTCGGTCTTGACTCATCGATAATCTCTCTGGTGTCTCTGTATGTGAGATCATAAGAAAGTATTTTTTTAGTTGTCTTATCTTAGATGTATCAAAAAGTCGTCTACTGGTGGAATGATTTTGATATCTGAATTATTCCGCCTCTGTTTGGTAGCGAAATACTACGAAATCTTGCTCGGTTTGGCACTCCCGTCTCACATTTTGTCGTTCTTAATTTAGGTTGATTGATCAATAAATTAACAGGAAATAGCAGGCACGGCCATCAGAGACTAGCGGTGGACAGATTAACAACTAATCTATTAATATCTGTGATATCCATATATCTGTACTCTTGCCATAAGATAATCCGTCTATTTGTTGGCCTTCTTTATGAGAAACTCCATAAAATACTAAGTTTATTATTGTACATAACTTAGGTGGGTGACGCGGCAGTGTTCCTGTCGACGGGGCGAGCGGACCGACCCTACATCGGGCGGATCATCGCGCTGTGGGAGGCCAGAGGGGCCATGGCGGTGAAGGTCGAGTGGTTCTACCATCCCGAGGAGACCGTTGGCTGTGACGGACTACATTATCCCGTAAGTTTTTTCTAGCTAATTCCTGCTGAGAGGAGAGAGTTTGAATAAAATGTTAATGTGCAAGACTGTAGAAGTTGGAAAGAGAAGATGACGCATCATCATGATCGTAACTATGTAAACTAGTAAAAAAGAGTTGACTAGAAACTGATGACTCAAGAAAAATTGAGTGTTCATTTACTAATCCGCCGACATTCTCATCGGCTACAATTGAAAAGGTGGTTCATCTTGATGAATTTGATGTTACTACGCTAGTGATAATTTTAATCGAATGTTTGACAATTAATATTAAATTAGTTATTAGATTAAGGATAACGACTACTATTTACTAACTTTTCCAAGGTTAATAATATCAAAATATAACTTTCCAGGGTGGTCTCTTTGAATCTCCTCACACTGATGAAAATGACGTACAAACCATATCTCACCGGTGCGAAGTGCTCCCGCTCCCGCAGTACAAGGAACGCATGGGCGACGACCCGGTCAAGTACAGCACGGTGTACGACAACAACGACGTCTACTACTTGGCCGGACACTACGACCCTACGCAGCAAACTATCCGCATGGAATCGGATGTACCATTAGCAAGTAAACCCACCTCTTAACTTATTATTTACTCCTAGTACTCGGTGCACTTTTACTAACGGGACAGTGGGGATAGAGGTATTTCAAAGTGACTATATGATAAGAGTGAATGAAGTAAGTGATTAAAGTGCAATCGAACTATTGATATTTGTAAATATCTCTTTATTTTTGTATTTTTAACTAAATACGCATTTTATGTAGCTGTGCTACCTATTGATTTCGTGATCGAATTTAAAAATAGGGATGTGATTATTATGTATACCATAGCGTATATCGATTTAAAAATGTTAATAATGTTACTGTAGATTTCCTTCTGCACTCAGGATAGGCTTTGCAAATCACGGATACAGGTTATAAGGTACAATTAGATTTGTGAGGCTCAAATTGTATAACAATTCACCTATACCGTCCTTAGAGACGAAATAATGTAGTGGCCGCACACCTTAATGCATAATAGTACACGTGTCGATGTATATGATTAAATTTTTAAACATACAAATTATAAATATTATTTAATTCTCGTATCGTACTGATAAAGACAAAAATAAGCCGGTGTAAGCGTCTTATGTGTACAATTGAAGACAATTGTCTTCGATTTTTATTGGTTGTTGAGTAAGCGTCATCACAGCATTATGATAGACGTTAATTCAAGTATACAAGTGTTATGACACTATAATGATCGTCTCATTTGCGTCTTTAAGAAAATGTTGGTGTTGACATTTGATTTCAGTTGAGAGATATCTAGCAACATTATTTTTAGTGGTATTTATAGTAAAAAACAAACACAGGCAGACGTATTATTATACAGTTAGGTGTGCGGCGACTCTTAGAGTTACCCTTGTTATGTTTAAATGATGTCCAGTTTTAGATGTTGTTCTGCAGCTCGATGTCGGGCCGAGGTGAGGGCATGGCCACATCACTACGGTACATAATCGCAATCGCACACGTCTTGCGGTTACCCACAACCGCTAATCGTGTCATGGAATAGTGCTGTGCAAACTACGATGTTTAGTCGATAATTTCTCTTGTAAAAGCACGTCCCGTTCTCGAGGTTTTAGTGGCGAATATGTTTGGGAATAATGGCTGTCATACTGTGGTGATATGTCCATACTCTGAGGTGATGACAATATTTATGAGGTCAAGATTGTGGCCGTTGAGGTGATGAAATGTGATTTTATTTTTATACATGTAACAGTATAATCTCACCCTTGAGTAGATGTACATTTCTTGTATTATAAATTAGATTTCTACTTAGTAGCTTTTCTATTTAGGGTTTATAGATGTCACACATTGTAACAGACGCATATATAGTAATACAGTTAAAAAATATTTTTTTTATTTTTTTAAATATTTGTTTAACTGCTATATTGTAGTTAGTCAGTAGTTCTAGTTTTTTCTAACATTTGTTAGTTACATTTACAGATCTTCCATATTAAAACTAGCTGTTATTCACGGCTTTGCACATATTATATTAATGTAAAATTAAAATATTAAAATAAAATGTAGCCTATATCCTTCTGTAAATTCTAATCTATATATGTGCTTAAACTTTTGAATTCGTGTTAACCAACAACATAACGCGAAATTCAGATTTTCAATCAATATAGCAACCGATATAAGTATTTATGTGTCTTTTGAAATGTGTGATATGAAAACCCTATTAATCTAAAATGCAATTCTATCAACTAGTCCCTTTGTTCGAAATTGACCAGTGAATAGTCACGTTTTGGAAAAATTCAAATTTTAATTTCAAAATAGCTTTTTGTATATTATGCAGACTGTTTTTTTTTACATTTTGTTAAATTTTACAATATTTTTCGTTTGGTTATTTATGTTGTTTAAACTATACATTACGGTTGTGCCGACTATTTATCGACAATTTAAGTAATATATCGATGAAATTAAGATGTTATACTTAATGATTATACGTCTCAAACATCTACATTTAATATGTATTAAAAAATATTTTAAAAATTAATAAAAGTGTCGATAAATTAGTCCGCACATCTCTACTTTATATCGAAATGGTGCTAGATGCTTAAATATTGTTTGTTTATAATAGTGTGTACATAATATTATAATTTAGGGTAGTGTTTTCTATATAACTTTTACGATTATTCTGTATGTTGGATTGTTACGGACTATGGTACTCATTCACATACATTCTCATTTTATCATACACATACATTATCATAAATTACAATTTTATTTATATTATATATTATTATAATATATCAGTTATATATGAGTAAAAAGCAAATGAAGTATCAAAATTTTTATTCTATTCGTACAGTACGCTAACTATATATCTTAACAATTTTACAAACTATGCAGGGAATGTTAACAATATACTGCCATAAGACAATTTCAGATATAAAGGCATTAACTATGGCAATAAACAATGATTTTACTGTCTTTGGAGTATTTAATTATATAATCATAATTTATTTTCACAATTGAAATCCACACGAAAACTCGGAAAAATTGTCTGTGTTATTTCAAAGATCTAATAGCGTATTTTTAAATGAATAGTATCAGTATTTATCTTTGTCAGGGTTACAAAAATATTAATAGCTACATTTTTTTAAATAATCACTTCAAAAACGACGTTGATACTAATTGCTCGTAATCGTATAATAATTGCTGAAAATTAACAATATACCTTGTTACATTACTTTGAAAGCGTGACTTCGACATCATAACTAAGATTTCTTGAAAAATATAATACTATTGGTGCGTAGAATCCGACATTCAGTGTTACGGGTTTCTGAGTTTTCTCTTATTGTTCATATTGATGTGTGGGAAAAGGACTGATAAGACAGGGATTCTAGCTAGATCAGAGTAATGTGTAATGAAGTGAGATAGCGATATTTTCCATTCTCTACACTGGACCAGTCTTGATTTTATCTAAGAAAAACGTTGGTAATTAAGGCTTTTTAAATATTATTATTCCCATGTTTTACATGAACCATTATTAGAGTTTATTATTTATTTATTATTCTAGTCTATGATTGACAAATTAATAACCTTTGAAATTTCTTGTCTGGTTCGTATCAATGTAGTCTCATTTCGCATTTACTACGAATAAAAAAATATATGAAGACAATTAGCTTTTAGAAAATTGTCGTTATCTCACATCACTATGAAGCGTAGGTAGGTTTTATATGAAGAGGCCAAATGTTTGTAAGAAAAAGAGGATAATTGTCAGCCTAAAATCTATTGAAATTAGTAAAACTAACACTTTTTTCACATCTTTTATAATATACTATAAACGATAGTAATATAGATAAATTAAAAGATATTGGCAGATACATAAGTCGAAATAGTGAAATTAATAAAATGACAGTAATTTATATGAATATTAAGCATTTAGACAAATAATTGAATAAAATCTATGGATGTACAAATAATTATTTATTGAGCCTGATTGTAATGTAGATTGGAACAGAGTTGATTTTTTTAACTTATCCATCCTAAATATATAATAAATTTTTTGTTGTATTAATAATAATAATAATAGAAACAAGCTATTATTATTTAAACAAAGCTTCTACATACAACTATTTAATTTTTATGGCACTTTGCACACCCTTGACATATATTTTATAAATATTTTTTGTGAAATCAAAAAATCTTATTTCTTTCTTATTAACATTATATCTATTGATTATATTTTTATTATTGGAACGAAGTTCCTTATTGCGCGTTGTGAAAGGGGGCTAGACGGAAAAAATTCTTACGAACAGTTGTTACGACACTTTTTCCGGCGATGCAGACGACATAAACACAGTGGTTTTTGCCATAGTAACCACTGTGTTTATGTCGTCGCCGGATTAAGCTGTGCGGCCGTG
>DVZL01002163.1:0-15924 GCA_018236625.1 Lasaia peninsularis
GGAAGGTTTTTATGTATTTAACATGCATAGTATACCCGTACGAAACCGGAGCGGGTCGCTAGTGTGATTATAAAATAAACGTCACATAAAAACCAGCTAAGTGCGAGTCGAAATGGCGCGTCCAAGATTCCGTACGATCTGTAAAAATGGCAAAAGGATCACGTTTGTTGATTGTTTGGGAGCACTTTTTATATATTTTCCCCGTGTTGGTCCGGGTTCCGTTGTAGAATAGGCCAACTGCCTTCCCTTTGAGTACGGAACCCTAAAAATAATACACACTAAATGGTACACAAAGGCAGCCTTATCACCGAGTCAGCGATCTCTTCCTGGCAATCTTATTGTATGGAACAAAAGTAAGTTTGCAATTAAGTTCGCTGACTTATCCCAAAAAAATTAAAATAAAAAAAACCATAAAAAGCTTCTATTATTTTTCGAAATGATCTCAATGAGCCCTTTCATTTGATACCCATATTGTAGAAGTGCTTTAAAAATAACTATTCCGCTATCTTGGTTGGTCCTCCATATTGGATTTAGAATGATGTCATGTACCTTATCGTGTATTGTCATCCAAACTATACGCGTATACAAAATTTCAGCTCAATCAGGTGAATATATCTCCTTCAAAATTGAATTCTAAGATTCCACACGAACATACATACAATGCAAGTTAAATAAAAGCTATTAATAAAAAATAGTTAAGAGATATTAAAAAATTAACATCATGATTTCACATCCCAAAGCGACTCGCATTTCTATGTCTTTTAATTGGAAAAAATCTATGTAAAGGACACAGAAGCCGTACTCGGGCTTGGCGGCAAAGTGGATTTGTCTAACTTCTAATGTACAGTTGACGGCGGTTTTCTGACGAAATATATTTGATACATAAGTACAAGTTTTTTTTATGAAATAAGGAAGCGAACAAGCAGAGACAAACAACCTGATAATAAGAGACAACCGTAGTCTACAGACACCATAGTTTTTGTAGGTGCGTCGCTGTTCTGTGACCGGGGTGTTAAGCCTGGTGTGCAAGTACCCTACACTCCGGACTAGAACACGACATTGTCATTATGGCAGTAGGAATAGGTAAGACGGTGGATACTGTTGGCAATGAGTGATAACCTATGCTCGCCTCTTACGAACCTACCAAGGCTCTTATTTCTTGCCTGGTAGGAAGGCAGATGATCTATTCTACACAGAGAACCCGGACCAACAAGGGGACAATAATAAAATGGATAATTCAAACCTACTTTGTAAAAACAGACGACATCTCTACCTCTCGCCAATTCACTATGTTATCGAAAAAGTAAAATATAATTTAAAAAAAGTATATCTTATAGTTTTGACCATAGACATTTTTTATTCTTTTTTGTCGTAGGTCTATCCCGTATATATATTGGATTATATCGGGATTGGCTATCTTAGCTATAGGATTTGATAAGAGCTCCAGTTTTTACAGAGCGAATGCCATCTGACCTCTGCAACACAAAAAGGAAACCAGGACCGACCCTAGATTAGGTTGTATTCGAATATACGGATCCGGATTTCCTCATAATGTTATCCTTTACCAGAAGAGTACTCAGAAAATGTACACAAATCTTTTTTTTATGGTATAAGACAGCGAACTGGCACACGGGTCTCCTGATAATAAGAGACAACCGTAGCCTATAGTCACCATAGATAGTGTAGGTGCGCCGTTGCCTGCGGTCGGGCTGTTAGACCTTAAGTGCAATTTTACCGGCTACCTTACCCTCTGGACCGGAACACGACAATGTCATAATGGCGGCAGTAATAGATAAGGCGGTGGATCACTACCCAGGCGAGTTGCTGCACAGCACTCTACCACCAGTGATCATGTTGGTAGTGACCCAGTTAACCTACGCTCGCCTCT
The DNA here is from genome assembly GCA_018236625.1 of Lasaia peninsularis. Taxonomy (NCBI): domain Eukaryota; kingdom Metazoa; phylum Arthropoda; class Insecta; order Lepidoptera; family Riodinidae; genus Lasaia; species Lasaia peninsularis. The sequence continues at coordinate 1,889 of DVZL01002163.1, forward strand.
TATGCTGCCTGGTAGGAAGGCAGTTGATCTATTCTACACAGAAGGCCCGGACCAACACGGGGGAAAGTGAACGAACAATTGGTACATGGCAGGTTTCGAGCATAGACCCTCGGAATGGCGTCGGAGTTCAAAGCGCGAACCACTAGACAACTGAGGCTCTAAAAAATAAATTTCAACACGACAGGTAAAATGTCCATTATTTGTAAACATGTGGCATGCCGGGTGGCATAGCTATATATAGCTTGCATTAGCTCGTTCCGGCTGTGCATCAGAGTTCTAAATTCAGTTACAATTAGACAGTTATAGCCCGAGATCCGGCTACATAATTGTATAGTTATCGAGTACATGCTTAAAACCACATTTTTACTTATATTTAAGATCAGAAGAATACATATCTACCAGGTTGCCAATCAAAATTTGGCCACTAATATTATTGATGAAGTTATTGTAAATTGATTTTTCGAGAAAAAATTAATTTATCAGGTTTTGAAATAAATTATCGTTCATTTCACGGAAATAGGTATAAAGACTTAGAAAAAATTTTAACGTGTACCCGATAACTACATAATTTTGCAGTCGGATCTTAAAATTATATTACTTTGTAGAACTATGTTAATATCATATTATATATTATGAAGATTAAAATAAATACAGCAATATCTTCAAATACCAATTAAAGGCTCAGTATTTTACCGATATACCATTTCAGCTCAGCATCCGGAAACAAAACAAACATTATTTCAATATCTAAAAAGGTTTTGTTATTGAAATGGATTTTATTTTATTAAGAACTAACTATGCTTCTGGCTACGCCCGCGTATTGAAGTTATTTAGTCCTTATAGTTATTTAGGTCGTACATAGTTTTATCCCCTATTTCACCTCGTTGGGGATTGAATTTTGAAAAATCCTTCCTTAGCGAATGTCATGACAAATTTCGTGTGTATATCGGGTTTGTCTGAAAACCGGTCATCTATTTTTCATACCCCAAAGTACGGACGTTACAAAGATCGCAGGGTCAGCTAGTTTAATATAAAAGTTGTTTAGAAATCACATTCAATTTAAAGGTTTCTTTTGTTATTTTGGTTCTGAATGTAATTTTCATCCCTTAAGTGCGGGTGGTACGAAGTTCACCGGGATAGCTAGTATAATATACTTTAAAGTACAATTAAGCACTACTTATAAGTTGTAATTTCATTTATTATCGTATCAAAGTCTTCACACTGTAGAACAACGAAACAATATTTTCAAATATCAATTAACGTCTCAGTCACGGCTCGCCATTCAATTCCAATTCGACTCGGCGTCCACCGACAAAACATTATACAACAGCTATCTCAAAAGGTTGTGTTGCTAAAGTGGATTTTATTTTCTTTTACAATCCTTGTATTTCATTTAGACTAACAATGGTTGAAATGGGAGAGTGTTGTTCCCATACTTTTTAATGCCAAATCCGTAATAATATTATAAATGCGAAAGTAACTCTATCTGTTTGTCTGTTATGCTTTCACGCCTAAACCACTGAACAGATTTTGATAAAATTTAGATCAGAGATAGAGTTGACCTTGAGGTAGGAGGGTACTTTTAACCGACTAAATTAAAAAGAGGGTAGGTCTTTACGCAATAAGTATTACGAGTCAGAAAAATGTCTTCATTTTGAAAGTTGTCTAGGTTATTAAAATAATTCACGCGGGCGAAGCCGCGGGCGGACAGCTAGTCTGAATATATATAAAACTGTAGAAGAGTAGATTCTGTACATTGAAGATATTAAACCTAAGCGACTAAAGACAGGCAACAGAACGATTTTTTTTTCTAGAATTTATGTCTTTTTGTCTGTCTGTATCCCGGCCGCGGATCACGCTAAAATGATTGATTTTATGGTAACAAAATTTGGCTAGTGAAATAGATATGAGTTATTTAACTAACTGGATTTCGTGGAAGAATGAAAAAAGCCATAACCTAAATTTGACTATAATTCAGGAACGCGCAGTCTGATTTCATTTATTATGTTTTTGCTGAATTAAAAGACTATGACGTATTTTTTTCCAAGCCGTAAATATAGTAGTTCATAAATCACAGGCATAAAAACTCTCACTGTAACAAATAAACAACAAACCAAATTTTGTCTTTTACGAATCGTTTGTGTCTGCAACTTCCGGCAACGGTCGAAAATAAATTTTAAAATGTATGATATATAATAAAGTAATTTTATTTAACAACCACCCAAGTGCCACGAAGGTTTCCCTACCATTACCTATAAAAACGACAAAAAAATCCCGTTTGTTGTAGGTATGGTAGCACTCTTTATTACAAAACTTAAAATTCCTAGCTATTTTGACCGCGTTGTTGGCCGAGTGGCTAGCGTAAACGCCTAACCGCATCGACCGACCGCGAGGCTCGGCTTCGATCCCCGACGGGGACAGACATTTGTGTGATGAACATAGATGTTTGTATTTCCGGGTCTAGGTGTTTATTAAATTTATTTTGGTATTTATTTAAGTATTTCTATGTATTACGAGTAGTATCGTGGACTAACACCCATAACACAAGCATATAATTTGCTTACTTTGGGGTTACATCAATTTGTGTAATTTATCCAGTAATATTTATTTATTATTATTATTATTTTATTAAATTATAAAATGTTGTCACTAACTGGATATTATCCAATAAAATAAGATATTTTTTAGATAATTTTCACCCTGATAATATATTATGGGGTGTCATCACGACAATTAGGTAGTTTGAGTTCGGTTGTCTGTATTGGAACTGTTCTTTAAATATTACTAAATAAAGCTTTCACCGCCTTTTATTCTACCACGTCAACTACCCTACATAAATACAAAGTAGGTACCTACTAATAGAATGATTTGAATGATTCCATATTAATATTTTGTTGATCACAATACTCTTCTTAAGTGCAAAAATAAAGATGATTTAGTTGAAGAAAAAACAAAAACATTGAATAAAGTGATGAAATTTTTAAATAATAATAACCTTAGTATAAATATTACTGAAACAAAATTAGTTGAATCTCAAGCGCATTATAAAGAGGTAAAAAAATAGATGTATTTGTGAATAATACAAAAATATAGAATATTTACATTCTATATTTACTAACGCTATTAATTTTTATATACGCTACTAACTTTCTAGGAATAAAAATTGATAAATGTAATAATTGGAAATCACATATTATTAATGATCTTTGTATTAAAGGTGACAGATTTATACATAGTATATGTATTGAGAAGAAATTGCAATATTTGTTATATTGATGAATTAATGGTCAAGGCGAGCTTAGCTAAAACTTGTACATGGAAAATGTTTGTCTCGCTAACACATTCGCAAAATTTGGAGTTGGAAATGAACATCAAAAATAATAAAATAATATCAAGATGAAATAATATCAAGAATACTAGGTTAATAAGTCCAGTGGGTCCAGGTACCCTGTGATGAACACCTGGCTCTCTAGCAGGTAACTCGTGAGAAGCGATGATAGGTTAACGGGTAATTAATTCTCAATAATACCACTGGGGGAAGAGTAACTCGCTTGGGTAGGGATTCTATTGAGTAGGAAAAATATTTGCACAGCACATTGTGGTAGAATATGTTGGTACAATTAAAAACTTTTATTTTGTAACAACTTTTAAACACACATATTTGGCAGATAAATAATTTTCATTTCATTTCAATGGAGAGACCTCCGACATCTAAAAAAGTTAATCATAAACATTCTCAAGATTTTAGTTTAACCTTACATTAAAACAAAACCAAATCAATTTGGAATTAGTAATTACATACAGATAGACCCGTTATTTTGTATAGAGATTGAAGCCAAACAAACGGACGAACTTTCTAATGATGAGCAATACGCGTCATCATCATTCTGAGGCTGTGACGCTATACCTGTTAAAATAAGATTAGCAACAATTCATCAAAACACTACAATAACGAGTAGGTAGGTACAGATAACAAAGCGGGCGCGTAGCTAGGTATGTGTAAAACTAATTTATTCATACTCATGGGGCTTGTAATAAACCACAATCGCCTTTTACGCACCTTTTGGTAGTACCTAGGTAGTTTCTATTCATTAGTGGTTGGGATATGTGAATTACACATAAAAAATACAAAATAATAATACAAAATAAGTATCGATCTGTGTGCAGGGGCTGACACCATACTGACGACTCAACAAACATTAGTACACGGCGCCATAAGTTGTTCTCGATTTTTTATCATCTAGGTAATATTTGTAAGATGCTTACCACAGGACATTTCACCCTTCGAGAAATAAAATAAGAAAATGAAACTAAATAGTTTATTATTTTATACTATTTATAATATTATTTTTCTGTTCGATGGAGTCGAAAAGTGTCAATTTTGTTTATGCGCTATGCGGGAGAAAAGTAACAATTTTTGAGGGTAGAAAAAGATTATTTTAACAGTCATATGTAAGAAGCAAACGTTGGAATTGGCAATAATACTTATTTGCTATGGTTTAAAAATAAAATCTAACTTGCGTCATACCCATTGACTACGGAGACACACAATAGTCAGCCGATCAGCCTCGAGTCGATGGTGGATCCTCTTACGTGTCTTAAGGCGATCAGCAAACCAATCTATTTGTTTGGCTTCCAACAAGCAAAAATATTGATTTGTCCACAAATACGCCATTATACGCCAAGGATAACTGCACATATTATAATATCTATCGACGACTATATCGATTATTGATTTTTTTTTATATACAGCATCATTATAATTATCAGTTAAGTAAGTTTCATTTTGAATTAGCTTTATTAATAACAATTCCAGATCGCCACTCGACTCCTTTTTCCATTCTTGAGTGGGGCAACCTGTTGTTATTATGTTATATTATAATGTTGCTATAAATTATTTCAGTTTATTTGAACACACACTGAGGACAGACGAAATGATTATTATTTCTGCCACAATAGCGTCAGTGCTCGCCATTGTCGTGTTCTAGTTTGAAGGGTAGGGTAGCCGGTAAACTTACTTAAGCAAGAGGCTTACCATCCCAGCTCCAGGTTGGCAACGCACCATTTCAACCTTTGGTGTCTATAAGCGATGTGTATTTCATACCATCAGGAAATCCGTCTGCCTGTTTGCCTTCCAATAATATTGTAAAAAAAAAGATCGCGGAGCTGGAAGAGGAAATAGACAAGTTGCGCTGGGACATCATAGGATTATCGGAAGTCCGAAGAGAGGGCGAGGACACGATGACCCTCAAATCCGGCAACTTGTCCTACCATCGGGATGGCGACCAGCAGTCCCAAGGTGGTGTCGGGTTTATCGTCCACAAGTATCTCGTGAACAACGTCGAAATTATCACGAGTGTGTCCAGCAGGGTTGCGTACCTGATACTCAGAATATCCAAGAGATACTCGCTGAAGGTTATACAGGTTTACGCACCGACCTCGGCACATCCGGACGACGAGGTGGAGGCTATGTATGAGGATATTAGTAGAGCCATACATACCTCTAAATCACGCTTCACTGTTGTCATGAGAGACTTCAATGCAAAATTGGGCGGAAGAAGCGATGACGATCTCAGAGTCGGGCAATTTGGATGTGGGCAACGGAACCCTAGGGGTCAGATGTTGGCTAATTTTCTCGAGAAGGAGGAACTTTTTATGATGAACTCCTTATTCAAGAAGCCACCTCATCATAGGAAATGGACCTGGATTAGCCCCGACGGTTCCACGAGAAATGAGATCGATTTCATTATGGCTACGAAGAGACAAATATTCAGTGATGTCTCCGTGATCAACAGGGTGAAAACCGGCAGTGATCACCGAATGGTTAGAGGGACACTGAATATAAATATTAAACTCGTACGGTCTCGCTTAATGAAGTCCACGCTCCGGCCTACTCCTGCTCACATTCAAAACCCTGAGAGCTTTCAGCTAGAGCTGGAAAAACGCTTTTTTTGCCTAGAAGATTGCACTTCAGTGGACGATATGAACAGCAGGTTGGTAGAAACTGTCCATACGGTGGGTTTTAAATTCTTTAGACCCCGACGTACTGATAGAACTCAAAAACTATCCAATTGTACCCTTGATCTCATGGCAGAACGACGCTTAATTGAGCTGCAAACTTCCAAAGATGCCGAGTCGTATCGGCAGCTCAATAGACGCATCTCTCGGTCTTTGCGACACGACGTTCGTGCCTTTAATACCACTACTATTTAAAAATATATAAAACTTATTCGAAGTGGTCTCCATCGGCTGCAATACAGTCCTTTAAACGTTGACGCCAGTTATCAATTGAAACATGCACTCTTTTCTTGGGGAAATTCTTCACTGCCAATCGTATGGATGTTTTAAGGAATCCAAATTATCATGGCGTTTAGAGCAGGCTATAATATAGGCTTTCTATAACTGACCATAATTCATAATCCAGCGGATTAAGATCGGGACTAGACGACGTCTAGTCTCTGATAAAGTCCGGAATGTTCGCTTCCAACCAAGATTGCGTGGACCGAGCTCTATGACCCTGCACCGAGTCTTGCTGAAAGGACCATACTTGGTTATTGAACATGATGTTAAGAGGCTTAACTACCTTTTCAAGAATGGTATTGTAAAAGGGGTGATGTATTTGTAGCTCTTTTCTTTGGTATCAGCTATACCGGGAACTGGAGACACCTTTAAAATTACTATATAAAAATAACAAGTTTTGTTTTAGATGCACTTTTATTCAAAAAACACTCTTTCATTATTCTCACTTCTTTATATTGATTTTTCTTGACGTTCTCGTGTTATTTTTTTATGCTTTCAAAATCGATCGCGCGTTCTTTTCAATCCGTAGAGTTTGCATATGATTTATGCAACCTCTACAGTATCTTGATAAACTTAGGCCGTATTGACACCTTTTTCACAAAAATATGGATATGTCCTCCTTCATAGCTTCATACCCCCTCAAACTATCACTGAAGTCAGATAATGCCCACGTTACACTCTGTCGATTAATTGGGAGCTACCTTAGAGCTTGGAGCATAAATACTATCGTTTTATTTGTTAAAATGTTGCTGAATTGTAAAAAAATTTTCATCCGTAAACAAAATTTTTCTGTGACCTCTCTTTGCGTACCGCTTCAGTAGTTGTTTCGGTTTTACCACCCTATTCGTCTTCAATTTATCAGTTAAGAAATGACCAGTGCGTTTCTTATAGGCTGCAAGTCCAAACTCATCTCTTAAAAAACGGTTGGTTCTAGATGCTATCTTCATTTCCCGAGATAAAATCTTTTGCTTTCGGACAGGATTTCTTTGAATTTTTTCCCTTTATGCTTTGACCACCTTTTTCGCACGAACACTACGTGGACGGCCAGACCTTTCTCTGTTACAAACAGAGGAAGTCTAACATTTAACTAATACCAAGTGTATGGAGACTTTTAAAAATTGCATTTGGCTCCATAGCTACTTTGTGTAATGCAATCTCAGCGATTCGGTTCTTTATATCACCCCACTCCATTTTAATATCGCAAAATATTGTACAGTGAAGAAATTGTAATAAAAAGTTCCGTTGTAGAATAGGCTAACTGCCTTCCACCCAAGCAGCTCGTAAGAGGCGAGCACAACGTCTATTGTGACATTGACTAGGTGGTAGAGTCTTGCAACGACTGGCCTGGTTTGGTAACACCGCCTTACCTATTCCTGCCACAATAGCGTCAGTGTTCGCCAGTGTCGTGTTCTGGTTTGGAGGGTAGGGTAGCCGATAAACTTACTCACGCAAGAGGCTTACCATTCCAGCCTCAGGTTGGCACCGCACCATTTCCACCTTTTTTTTATCGATTAATTAGTGAAGGAATTGTAATAAAAAAAATCGTAAGCTTCGTTCCACCCGGGACACCTTTCAACTTTTTTTCGCTTCCTGTCGCTTTTTTATCGTATTTTGGTGAATACTGTTTAGAATACATCTAAGTTCTGTTTGTAACTCGTGAACACTTTCATACCCATTCCTATAAACTAAATTTTATTACATAACCCCATAAAACAAAAATCTAACGGGGTTAGATCTGGAGATCTCGGCGGCCATTTTATTTGTCCATTTGTCCCGATCCAGGAAGGAAAGCTTTTCTCTATCCTTGATTGTCGTAAGACATCTTTCATCAGAGATAACCTCGCCTTTTGTACTCTTTGTTGTTTTTTTTCTTATTTGCTGTAATATCTCATGTGTACAATAAAGTGTTAGAGTGCTAAATAAGAAAGAGTACATTGGGATAGTCCCTTGTTCTCTTACTGTTATGAGCTGGAGCCCCACCCTGCTGAAAAGTAAGATTTCGTTGTCTTGCATCGTATCTAAGAAATGATACGTACCTATTTCTCAAGTGAGTTGGTATACTCATTAATGATAATGTGAGTTGTATGTCCTATAACGGCAATGTCAGATTTTCATTTTTCTAATATGTTATTCAGCAAAAAATAATCCTCACTATGAAGCCAATCGATCGGTATGATACAGTTATAGGATCATTTTTTTCTCGTGTAGCGTATTCGATTCCCGGTTGTACCAGGTAATGATTTAAAAATCTATGACTGCAATTTAAACTGTTTTTTAAATTACAATAACGTCTTCTTTCAGCAAAATGTTCTACCTGCAATATTTAAGGTACTTCCCCTCCATGTGATATAGCCGTGGGACGCCCTGTATATGTTTGTATCGATGTATATGTGCATGTTGGACCCGCGCTAGCCCGGGTCCTCTGTGTAGAATAGATCATCTGCCTTTTTACTAGGCAGCTCATAAGAGAGGAGAACAGGTTATCAAGGTCATTGGCAACAAGACCACTGGTGGTAGAGTGTTGTGTACTACTGTACAGATGTACAGCACTCTACCACCGCTGATCAGCCGAGTGCTTGTTCGCTTCCTTACTCCATAAAAAATGTAAATGCATGTGTGTATGGATGCAGGTATTTATGGATGTATACATTACGTAGGAATATATTATTATTTTTAAATATCTAATAATGTTACTAATATTATTTTTTACATATTTTTATTTTCTCGTACACGATGCCTTCCGTTTATATTCCACATGAGCATAGAGATAAGCTCCCTTTTTTGTACAATTGATTAAATAAATTCAGTTTAAGGGAGAAATAACCCAAGTCCAGAAATAGATTTGTCCATAAATAAAATGTGTTAAAAACTGATAAGTCGAATGAATTAAGTATTTATCTTTTCCGTAAAAAAAGTAGAACATCTACGGTTTATCGTTAATATTGAATTATTTTAAGATATCTATTATTTAAATGTCCTTTTGTTGTTTTTGTTATGTAAGGTTATTTGTGGAAAGCAAAAAAATATGGAGCACAAGTTTGTTGCTGAAAAAGTTATTCCTTAATTGGAAAATATTTTAAATCAAGAAAAACATAACCGAAAGCTACGGTAAACTTATTCAAGAAAACAACAGCTCTTAAATATTTATACTTCAACATTATTTCAATAGTTCGGTACAACAGTAAAGAAATTCCGTGGATTTTTGTTAAACTTAAATGAAAATAACATTCACGGAAGTTTTCAAAGCTATCGGACATGCCTCACTCTTGTTTTATTTTTTGAATATTTTACTTTTGTACATTTATAACAACGTACGTACGTGTATATATAGGTACACGCTTTCACATCAAGCACCTGCCGCGGTAGGCAGATAAATATCGAGTACCAATTGTCACAATTGAAATGACGGCATAATACGAGTATAATAATAATATAACATCAATTTGTTATTATATTTTTTATGTCTGTCTGCCTGCAACTTTTGTAGGGGGCTTTATGTTTTGAGTGTATAGTCGATATTTTTTTATAAATATATTTACCGTTCAGAATGTACTTTTACTATATTCATTATCCATGTCCATACCTACGAGTACATTGCGATTTATAAAAAATATACTTAGATGGAACCAAATTAATTAAGCTTCAAATCAAGTTCATTTCGAGCTCAAACAAAATAGATATGGACTGCGATATTGCCATCCAGTGACCGTTTCATTTCAGAATGACGTCGAAATTCATATACGATGTTACAAAGCAGTGAGAGCACTAACTACATGAGAGTACCTATGTACGAATGAGTGAACGCTTTGAGCCTTTAGTTATTTCTTTTATATCATTTTAAATAAATTTAGATACTCGAGAAAAAATTGGGTGAAAATAATACAAGTAAAAACATATAGAATAGAATAGAAGAATAACAGATACTATACAAGCACTTCCTGTGACGTGTCTATACAATTTTAAAATTTGCCATCGGATCGGAACGGGGCCACTCACTAAGATCCGATCTGACTAAAGAAACTCAGCGGGCCTAACTTATTTTTTAAATAAAGTAACCTTACATCGTACTGTACCTACTATAAGTATTAAAATTGATCATGTAACAACTTTAATCAGCGACATGTTTTGCAACAGTATAATAAACTTTGATATATAATTAAGTGTTGACACGTTTTTTTAATAGTAGAAATTATATTTTTTTATAATATGATCAAGAATAAAATTATCAAGAACTTCATAATTAAAACTTATACATTATTTATAATTTATAAATGTAAGAAGTTATTGCTATATTATGCTCTGTAAATACATGTGTATCCTTTTTTTCTTAAAAAAAATTATCAAATACATATTGCGTAAGAATATTGTTTTTTACTAAATAATGTTGCACGGAAAGGCCAAACAAAAAATATTAGTTAAGAATTAGAAAAGATTAAGGAAACGGTAATCGTGCTCTATCATTTGAATTGGACCACCCCTACATAGTTCACTAAATAGACAATTATTACCACACTGGCAACACCAAGATACCTTGATAAACTGGACTGCGCATAGTAAGACGACGTATGAAGCAAAATAACTGTTCTATTTTACGGTGGTCAAGGTAAAAGCTAAGCAAGCTAGATTTCTTTGATTATTTAACAAATCTTAACACTATTTACTTTTTTGGCATTTTACAAACTATAAAAAATAATACATTAGAAAGCTTTGATATCAAGATCAAGTCTTGAATTCTTTGCAATAACGGTCAAAACTTTCAGGCGTAAATCAACGTTTGGTTGCTGATTTACGCTTAAATGTTGCACCATAGATGTTGTAGGTGCGCCACCAAATTATTATTAGGGTTAGACTATTATAGGTTGGATTAATATCGCTATGGATATTAACGGCATCACCGAGGACTCATCACAATAAACATAATAAATATTAGTGCTGACATATTTGCATCAAGTACCAGCATTATCTTGTAACGTGACACACAGAAAGTAAGAAATGGACAACAAACTATTGTGTTGGCACATGAGTAAATAAAGAGGCAAAGCTTCATACATGCGCGCGATCGGGTTGCACTAGTACAAGCACGCGGGTCTGTGTGCGTGGCCCCTGGCCGCCGGTCGTGGTCCGTGGACGCAGCGACACTGGGTAAACCAGTAGAAAAACTCGGAGGCTGTGCGACGCACTATCATTTTGTTGTTTTTTTGTTCTGTTTATTTTTATCATCTTAAATTTTCGCGAACACTATGATACTAACGGACTAATGGATTGTATTGCGAGATACTTTTTAAATTGTTGCTCGACGTTTCAGCAACGTTGCAGCAGCCGTGGTCACGAGTTCGCTCGCTCGCTTCTCCCGATACACTCCCTGAGTATCATAGTATTTTATCTTAGCGAAGAATAAAACCAAGTATTTAACAAATGTTATGTACAATTTGTCTTGACTTATGGTGACAACCCTACCATAATAGGTAACAATTTTACACGTTCTTAAGAAGCTTTCCCTCTGTTCCGTTTATTTACTCATGTAGTGCTGGGCCGTTCGCTCTAGTTTTGCCGGCGCGTGAAATAACATATTATATGTTTTAAGTTTTCGTATAAGTTGCGTCGCAGAGCGGGCGGCAAACTTAAATCGAACGGGGTAATAAACAAATTAAATGTAACTTTACCACCGGAGACGTTTTCTAACGTAAATGCATTGAACTTCCACATCACTGACTGTTCGAGGATGCACTGTGAACAAGCAAAATCAATGTTAGTGTATAGAATACCAAGCAACAATATACATTTCTACATAGTCACAATCAACACATACATACACGAATATACAGCTATGCAAAATAAATATTTGATTCGAAAAACATTTTTTTTTCAAGTACAAGAGGTTTATCTTCTCAGGGTTTCCTAATGAAAAAAACCCTAAATAATATTAGCTTAAAAATGTATTTTTTAAGCAAATATTATTTATACATTTTAAAGAAGAGTGAATAGACTATAAGTTTATCCTAGACACAAAAAGCGTTTTCCACCAGATCAGGATCAGATCCTATGTTTTCAGTGTACTTATTAGGTAAGTTATTTTTATATTCGGGAGACTTACACCTAAAAAGGCAGTTTTAAGTCACAAATTGAGAAACACCTCAGCAAACTTTCACATTCACACATTTACAGGATCGCGATCAGTGAAGCAGTGAATTGTTTAGAATATCATTTAAGAAACGTAATAATACATTTTATAGTAAAGTATCTGTATTTAAGTACGAGCTAGATATATACATTTAAAAATAAAAAATCTCTCGGTATCATTTCGCATAGCAATTCACATATATTCGCAAACATATTTAACAATAAATTTAAGCGTGCAATAAAATAAGTATGCATGGAAAAGAATTAAATAATTTTTGGCGAGTTCGTTTCATGTTCCTTTATGCGTTAAACAGAACGATCGCCAATATAGTGTTCATAAAGTAATTCATTATTCTTATAATATACAACGAAGTTATATATTTATTTACAGAAAGACTTACTTGACTTATTTATAACTAAACTTACTTACATAAATGGAGGACATTGATTCGCTATCTATATGATCTTTGGGTTAGAATATAAATAATTATGTGCTCTTCTGTTAATCGTCACAAAATTAATCTCGAATAAATATCAATTCCAAATTATTTGATGGGCATCCCTAATTATGAACCTACATTGAGGAATATGGCGCTAGCTCGAATGTCTAGCATTGTCGTTAGCTTAAAGTACTTTTATATTTAAATTGATTAAATAATACAGTGTGTCCATTAAAAACAGATAATAGCAACTAGCATATGAAATAGACTGAAATGAATAGTGTTAATCTCAATTTTGGCAAGAATCCTTTGAGAAGAAAGAAGAACCACCGCCTTATCAACTTATATCCCTGTTGATGTCAGTGTTTGATAAGTTGTGTTTTACACTGTACGAGTAGTACAGTAGCAAATAGTGTATGTAGAGTGTAAATTTATTATTTAACTATCTAAGAGTAAAATTTATAAACGATAGATAATAAATTTTACTCTTTCATAGTTGTATTTCTCTCTGTAGTTATCTCTTAAGAACAGAAAAGTGAGATTTTCTGTATCTTATATACCTAATAAAAAAACAATGTGGAATTATGTTAGGATGAAATCAATCGATCTAGTTGACTCAAACGACTTGACTGTGATGGTTATTACTTTATTAATTCTTAATCTGACAGATATTCCCTTCTCTCTTCTCCCGGATCTCCCTCGGATTGATTAATGAATTATTTAATTTTATTTTAGTTAAATTTGTAAACCATATCTTGCAATCTTGTCAACGCTTAATTACCTCTTAGTACCATACAAATATAAAATAAAATTAAATGCACTTTGATAAATAACAAACACCAAAACTGAAATATTTTTTACTTCATAGGGAACAAATAAATAACTTCGCAATTTGTATATGTAAATTTTTAATTACAAAGACACATTTTCAGCAAGCCACAAATGGTTAACAATATTCTGTAACGTTTTGTTTTGTCAACGTATTCAATAGGCTAAGGCCATGCATAAATATCTTAGATATGGCTAAGCGCGCTATTATGGACTTTGGTGTGATAGAAATAGCCAAGAAATCACCGAGAAATTACAAACAGCTGTGGTAAATCTATGTCGCCAACATACAAACGTTGGAAGCCGTGTTAGGGATGATTGAAATATGATGCCATATCGATGATTTAG
>DVZL01002164.1:0-15924 GCA_018236625.1 Lasaia peninsularis
TAAACACCCAGACACGGATATATGAACATCTATGTTCATCACACAAATGTCTGTCCCCGTTGGGAATAAAACCCTAGCCTCGCGGTTAGTCGATGCGGTTAGGGGTGTACGCTAGCCACTCGGCCAACGAGACGGTCAAAAGGTCACATCTTTGACGTATCAAAAGTTCATCTTAGACCAGATTTACAGCTATTTTTTTTAGGTTGCAGTAAGAAACGTAAAGGGGTTTTGGTTTCTGATTAATTTGCTATAGCAATACTAACTTTTACATATTATGGTTTTGTATATGACGCGACAAAGCTTGAACCTTGATAACGTGCCATTTTTTTGATTACTGACTTATCCTTTAAAAAAGTGTCTTAAGTGCGAGTTGGACTCACGCACGAAAGCTTTCACACCTTTATTTGTAAAAACGGAAAAAAACTTTTTGTTGTGTCTTTAGTATGTTTTTTTGTATAGGCGTTAGAAATATAGGTACATTATTTGATGAAAATTTAACATTCTGGATATCGCAATTAATGACAGACATACTAATAAGGTTCCATTTCAACCTTACAAATACATATTTCATCCAAATAAATAGTGTTTCAATTATAATCATCGTGAATAACAAAACATTAGACGATATCTCTTTTCACGTTAAAATGCGCTCTTACGGATATTTGATACAGCTTTTTGAATACATATTGGTCTTAAAAGCCTTATTTCAGCGAATAACTTCATTATAAATATTAAACAGGCAATATTGAGGAGGGGAATTTTAAATGAAAATTGAAAGACCTTTAGTATTAAATGTTATAACTGAAAACACGGAAGATGTTCATTTTCATATTCAAATTGAAATTAGTTTTATTGCTTATAGAGTATTCTTATTTTAATAACTTTAAGAGTGTTTAATAATTAATAATTTTAGAGTAATAAACAATCTTAATAACTTTTGATTATCGTAATCAAACAGTATTTTTAAACAAATATCAAAATTTTAATTGTTTCAATTGTACTTTCACGCCTATTATCACCGAAGTGGTAGGCAGAGAAAAACATTTAAGAAAAGTTGCCTGACCTGGGCATTGAACCCGGAACCATACGCGGCAAACGGTCTTAACAGGCGACAGCCATGCCGTTACACCACAGCGGTTATAGTTAAATGTATAATAATAATATAATATAATTGCAAAGTTTGGGTTCTTTAGATTTTAACTATAAGTGTTTATCGCCGATGTGTTTTAAACCTCGGTAGTCTTGCGGTTAGCGCTTTGAACTTACATTCCTGTAGGTCCAGGTTCAGATTATGCCCTATACTAAAAAGTTTTTAAATGATCGAAGAAAAGTATTTCAAGGGAACACGGATTCCTGTATTTGAATTCGGTCTTCAATATAATAAAAATGAATAAAGAAACCAAGTTTCCCTTCTGGCTTGCAGAGGTTAGATGCCAGTCGTTTAGAAATTCAACGCTTTCATGTTCTGGTACTAAAACTTAAGTCTCAAGTAGGCAACACACTCTGTTGCTTCTTTGTTGTCTGACGATGTCTTTTTGCTACCATCAATAATTCTCTCTACTTGGTTGCATTCTAATAAAACAATATTATAGATGGCTTGCAAAATTAAGTTTCTGTATAACAAGTTGGGTGCTTAACGCTTTTAGATTAGACCCGTGTTCCATTATGGGTGAAACACAGCCACGACTTCCTTTATCGACAACAATGATATCGCCCTAAGCCGAGGTTCGGTCTCACTGGAGACACCCTTAAGACGGGGGCATCTAGCCCCACCCAAATAAACTCTGGCTGAGCACTCTGTTCGCCCAATAGTCCGGTGACGATGTAAAAATCCTTAAGACGTACACAGCAATCCACATTTCAAAACAAAAGATGTTAATATATAAAAAATGTCATAAGTGGTTACTCGTTAGTTGCTAGTCACTAACACCGTAACCTTTCACTAGATGGTGGAATTTTGCAACTAAAAGGACTAATTGTGACAAAATTTAGGCTTAAAATTATTTCCGTCACCATAACATCAGTGCTTGCTTTTAACGGCATACGATTAAACAGTTTTATATCTTTTTTATATCTTTTTCACAAGGATTTTCCTTCCTCAGGTTGACAACACACTATTAATAAGCGGGGCGAATTTTATACCATCCAAAATTCGTCTGTTTGCTTGCATTCTATAAAAAAGCCTTTTCAATTAAAAGTTAAAACACAAGTTGAATCTGAATATTTGAATAGTTATTTTCGCTATGCATAACTTTTATGCTGACCATAAAAGGATCGTTCTAGAACCGCAAACAATTACTTTATAGTGAGTGTTGGCTTTTCCAATAAAAATATCAGAAAAACGACCAAAAATACGAACAGTTTTGTCTATAGTTTTGGTACACAAGAAACTATGGATTACAATTGTTTACCTACTTTTATCGTGCTGGTCCGGATCTCCTACCTCCTACCTAATAATAGACTATCTACTATCTAACAAGGTAGCTCAACACTACCGTGTTAAGCTATGCTTGCTTTTTGCGATCAATAGATGTTGTAGATGTGTCACTGTATGTGGTCGGGCTGTTATACTGTATGTACCCTAAACTTTGGATCGGAACACGACAGTGACATTATGGCGGCTGAAATTGGTAAGACGGAGGAGTTCTTGCCGAGTTACTAAACAGCACTCTACCACCAGTGGTCATGTTGAAAGTGACCTAGTTCACTTAAGCTCGCTTATTACGAGCTTCCCGGTAGGAAGGCAGATGGTCTATTCTACACAGGAGACCCGGAATAATACGGGGAGAAAACATATATTGTACTAATTGTAATTCTAATTAAATTAAAAAGTAAACTTATATCTGAAAAAAGTTCTTATTTCAATTTACAAAATCCGGATACTTATTTTCCAAATTTGACTGCAAAGCGTGGGTACGTAGCGTATAAATATAAAAAATATTATATTGTAAATGTTTCTGAATTCAAATCACGTACATTCGCGCACAAACGTGACTATTGTCCATATGAACAGTGAAACACTGATTTTTGTGGATTTCTCAAAAGCATTTCTATTTTAATATGACAAAGTGTTTTTTATCTGCTCAAAGGCTTTTAGATCTTGTAGAAAATAATAATGATAAAATTATTATATACTAACTCTAGGTGTTGGCCGTGTATTGATGTTTTAATACAAAGTTTCATGCCCTATTTCAGTCCCTTAAGGGTTTAATTTTGAAAAACCCTTTTGAAGTGGATGCCTACGTCACGAGAGGAATACGTAAGTGAAAATATTAATTTTCTAGGTCAAAGGTTTTAGCAAGTACTTTGATACAATTTTTTATTTCTAGATGCCTTTTACACATCTATAGATAAAAGATTTAGATTATTTTATAGATTATAAAGACTGGATGTTTGTTGTTACACCAAAATTGCAAAACCGATTTTCAATAAAACTTAGGAAAACACATGAGCGCGCGCATAACACGCGCATGTAATCGCGGGCAACCGGAACTCTATTACTGAAACTCCATCTGCCTGTTTGTTTGTCACCAAACTGTATGTCATGAACTTTAATAGCTAGTAAGTTAAATCTTTACATAATATGTTGTATTTCTCTTGCTGCTATAAAAAGAAATACTAAAACAGAACAAAATTAATATTCAAAGGGGGCTCCCGAACGGTAAATGTTTTTACGAAATAGTGCGAAACCCTTCTTGCGCGAGATCGACTCGCACTTGGTTGGTATTTATTTATAATCATCGCTCTTGATAACTTAGCATTTGGTACCATCAGTATGGTATATTCTTCATCCTAGGGTACTGGAGTCGGCTACCTAATCTAGATGATATAAAAAGGATAGTAGATTTGACACAGAGCGACTGTCATCTTGACGCTGCGACGCAGATTGAAAATCCAGCCAAATCCTAGACTAGGCCAAATGTGAATACACACTACTTAAATAAAAATAACTTATTGGTACAAACGGGTTTGCAAACCTGGTCTACCAGAAAGGAAGTCTGAAGCGCTAGCCACTAGAGCATCGAGGCTTTCAGCGAAAAAATATTTATAAAAATTAACAGTGCATAACATTTAATATGTAACCATTCAGTTATAAATAAAAATTCATAAATAATTTAAAATTGAAATTGTAAAAAATTGAAATACACAAAACACAGGAGTGTATCTGTTTCAAATTAATCTGGACGTTGATATTGTGATCTGCGTGTGTAAAAAATACTTTCATTTGGAAATGTAAAACGTATTGTTTTTGTCGTTACGTAAAATTGAGTTTCAGTTGATTATTTCTAGGCATCAAAGTGTTAATGTTTAAAGTGTACTTCCAAAATACACTTTAGATATTTTAATTTCCACTTAAGTCCATTGGTTTTACTTTTTACAGCATTATTGGGGATTTAAAGATAGGATAATTTCATTTCAAAATGTAAAACTTACTATTTTTGTCGAATTTGAGTTGGCTATTCTATTTTAAGTATTGTTTTATCACTTTTTAAAATAAAACTTGGTTTCTTTCAAAATAAATTTTTAACCATTGTGTTAAACTTAAGCCCGCCGATTTCACTTGCAACTAAAAAAATAAAGATAATATTAAGATAGTGACACTATTAAATAATGTAATAGGTAAAATCGGTTTGTTATTATTTTCTTGAATAATTAATTACTAACTTATTTAAATGCAAAATAAAAAAATATTAATAAAGTTGTAAATTAGTTTAGTTTTTTTTATGAGATAAGACAGCGAACAGGCATACGGTGTTGTAGGTGCGCCGCTGCCATGTGGTCGTAGACCTTATGTGCAAGTTTACCGGCTACCCTGCCCACAGCACTCTACCACCATTGGTCATGTTGGTAGTAACCCAGTTAACCTACGCTCGCCTCTTACAAGCTGCCTGGTAGAAAGGTAGTTGGTCTATTCTTCACAGGGGACCCGGACCCACAAGGGACTAGACCTTTTGTCAAGCAAGCAAGTCTACCTGCTACCCTATTCTCCGGGACGAAACGCGACAATGTCATTATGGCAGTAGGTAAGATGGTGGATCCCTACCCGGGCAAGTTGCTGCACAGCACTATTTTTTTATGATATTGGAAGGCAAACAAACCGATGGATTTCCTGAGGGTAAGAAATACACGTCGCCTATAGACACCAAAGGAGGTAATGGTGCGTTGCCAACCTGAGGCTGGAATGGTAAGCCTCTTGCGTGAGAAAGTTTACCGAGGGCAGAAAAAGTATATTTCATACAGTTGGGTAATACTCGTATTTAAAGTTAACCGGGTCAGTTGGTTTACACAATAAACAAATTAATTATATAATGAAGTTTATATGCACAGGCTAAAGTAAACTTTATTTAAATCTATGTAATGTGAATTATCCCATGAGCTTAACTTTTATCCATTGGATTTGTTTGCCTCATTTATTAATATTTCATTGTTAATTCATCCAATACACAGAAAAACAATCCGTGAAATTAATTTCTCGAACAACACAAGGAAAGATCAACAGTAATTAAATAAACTGAATATTAAATGTGACCAAAAATAGCTTTTATGTTACGCGAAATAAGCCTTTTATTCGTGTGCAGAAAATAATATTTTGCTTTCATGTAAATATTTTTTAATTGAATTTTGATGAAAACTAACATTGATAGACATAATGATATCTCATTTTTATTATTGAGAGTTGTTATGTCAGTGATTTATGAATTACAAACTTATAACTTTTAAATATAAAGTTTTAACCCCTTAAGTAAACGAGATAAAAAGTAGCCTATAACTTACTTTGTAACATAAACCACCAACTAACTAAATTTCGTTAGTTTAGTAGTGAATCGCGGCCAGGGTACAGATAGACAAATAAATATTCTGAAAATAAGTTCTGCTACTCGTTAGCTTAGTCAACAAGGTCAAATTTTTCATCTGTTTCAAACTATGCATATAACAAAATAATACATTTACTTTGAGCAACATATATATGTATAGACGGATATACTTTTCCTATTTGTGATATGAATATGAATTAACATTTGCCACAAAACGCAATACAAAATTTACATGAGCTATTTAAATCGTCCCAAAAACCGCTCAATAATTCACAGGATTTGGTGTTTTCCAATCAAATGGTACACTATTCTAAAAGTGATCGATATTTATACATATTGGTAATATTTTTAATAAATTTCTACTATATTTTGACTTATACTAAAAATATACATATAATTTGTCTGTGAAAGTGTTTTAAAGATATTTACGATTTTTTTTACTTATATCAAAATAAATAACTATTTCCTTACTATTAAAATTTAAATAGATAAGTATCGTTTCTAGTTAGTCCATTTTCACATCAAAAATTTAACGCTAAATACCTATCAATACTTGAATTGCGGCTTAACTTTTAACGTAGAGAATAAATTGATAATAATTAACAAACATAATTACACACATACACATCAATGTATTATTTGTCATGCAAATCTTATTCCGTCCCTTTATCAGATGATATCGGAGGATCTGTTACATAAAATATGAAAAATGATTAAAATGTATGGCCTAGTACGCTACAATTAAGACGCTCACAATTGTAAGTGGGAAATGAGCAGCCCAGTACAAAACAATTGTTGGTATATAGATTTTCCAAGATGGCGTCGGAAAATGTGGAAAATTATAACAAATTCGTAATTACCTAACTTTCATATTCAAAATTATTAATTTCGTTGTAGTTTAGGCGCCGGTCTGAAAGGACTACTGGAAGTCGAATGGAAGTCCAAAGCGCGTACCACTAGGCCACTGAGGCTCTTAAAGGTAAGATATCTACTTTAAACATTACTGCTAAAATATTGAACTTTCTATCTATACACATAAATATATGTGTTGGTATAATTACATATAATAAATAGCTGTATATGAAACCAATGCCGCTTCTGAAATTCGAGGTTTATTAATTACGGGAATATCTTTGTAATATTCAATTATCTTACGAGTAAATCTATTTTAAGCTCAGTCAATCAGTGAAATTAAAGGACGGTTTTAAGCCTAAAATACCACGGGAACTTAAAATATAATTGATGATACCCCCATTATCATTATTATATTTCATTAACTTTTTCCTGCAGTTTTGCTCATGTAGAAACAAAAAACTGTGTTTGTTTTTTAAATATGATATGATGCGCATGTATTGAAATACTGTTTTTAGGGTACCATACTATAAAAGCAAATACGGTACCCTATTAATGAGGCTCCGCAAACCACCTGCCTCTCACCAGACTGTATCTCGTGAACCGCGATATCTTTGAAATTGAACAGTTGAAATTTTCACAGATGGTGTATTTTGGTTGCTGCCATAACAACAAATACTAAAAATAGAATAATACAAACATTTAAGTGGGAAATTTACAACAAGCGATATTTCTAAATCGCGGACCATGTATCATGCACAACTTATAGCGACATCAAGTCTACACGTTACACTACCCTACGAATTGATACACGATCATATCATTGTTGTGACAGGAATAGGTAAGGCATTTGATTCCTACAGTGGTCTTTTTAACATTGACCCTGTTAACCTGTGCTCACCTCTTACGAGCACCCCGGCATGGTCTATTGTACAAAAAAGACCCGGATCAATAGGAGATGAACTCATCAAACTCGGCCTTTGTCCCAAAATCAGTTAAGATAAGTAAACAAAATACCGTAAGTAACTGCTAAGTAATGCAGCTTTAAGCTTAAAAAAATATTCTTTTATGATTCATATAGTTTCTAATAATTATTTAAAATAATCGCTCGTCTGAGAATTAAAAAAACTGTGAAGAGCATTCAAGATACATCCTGTATTTAAACGAATTTTTTCTAAAAACGTTTTAATTTGAAACACAATGAAACTAAAATAGTTTACCAACAGATTATTCATAAACGATTTTTTTAAATTTATCTTTGCTTCAAAAGTTTATTCTTAATAAAGTAAATAAAAATCCTTACGCCATTATTCCTGAAAGAGTAGGCCGATGTACATATGCGCTCACAATTAGCCTACGACGTTACAAATGAAACCTTAGGGAACGTCTTGTTTTACAGATAACTAAAGTTGCTCTATCCGAGAATCGAACCCTCCGATCCTATCCGAGAATCTCGTGAGTCAAAGTAGAACATCGGCTCCTCTACAACACAGAGACGAAATTAATCAATAAAACATGCGTATATAATAACGTTTTGAATTTTTATTAAGCTTGCTACAAATGAAATGAAACTTCGCTGGACATTTAGTAAGTATCCAAATGTTGCAATATGAATAATCGTAATTAGAACATTAAACTTTATTTTACTGTTATTGCCAAATTAAATGCAATATAATACGCTAACATTACAGGATATCTAATATTACTGCTATTACCGACTGCTTTCGAAATAGACCCCACAATGCATGTAAATTTTAGCGCGCAATTGGGATATTATTTCGGTTTACATTAAATTGAACAAGATTATCTAATAATATGAATGATAGTTCTTTTAGTCTCAGTTATTATCTTTTGATCTAGTTAAATTCGTAGTATCGATTCACTTGAGAGAAATCTAAACTAAATCGTCTTATTATCTAATACTTGACACAAACTTTATGTATTTTGATTTCATTGGTTTCTTCAACGAGTTTTAACAAATAAATTTAAAAACCCGAGCAGTTGGAAACGTATTACCTACGCCTTACAGAACCTATAGATGACGTTTATTTTAAATACTTAAGCCATTGGGAAATCTGTACGCTTGTTTGTCTTCTAATCGCATAGAAAATTTTTCTTTCCAAATAGATCGTAGGTTTGGCGGTTTCCTTGTCACTAATAACGTTAATACTTTCTATTTCTCCTGCCGTGACTTGACTACTCGGCACTGTCGTGTTTGAGGGTAAAGTAGTTTGGTACGTTACATATTCTTTTGTTCCCTCGGTACGGTTCTTTGCAATTGTGTGTACTGACAGTTGGTTACAATGGCTTTGGAGTTATACTCGTATGTATCAACTAATCCGTAGTAATATTATAAATGCGAATGTAACTGTATCTGTCAATCTGTTACGCTTTCATGGCTAAACTACTGAACCGATTTCGATGAAATTTGCTATAGCGATAGAATTGACATTAAGAAAGAACATAAGCTATTTTTAACCGACTAAATTAAAAATATGGTATGATCGTAAGCAATGGCGTAATTATAAAATTAGGGGCTCTTGGCAAATTTATCGGATGGAACGATTTTTTTTACTAAATGTGTTATGTTAAATCGCTTGTCCCGAAGAATACAGTATCATGTCAAAGACTAAAAAAAGTACGTACTATTGATGTCATTGATATTCATTTTTAGCATAAGAATAAAAGTGTAAGCTTTTCCTGAAAAAGTACGTTTTTAGAGTTAATACGTTTACGTGTTTATAGAGTTCTTGCCGATAGCGAAATATTTGGAATTCTATTCTGCCCGGGGGCCCCTTCCAGATGGGGTCCTTGGCATTTTGCGGACTTGGCACCCTGCAGTTATGCCACTATTTTTAAGCAATAAGTATTATAAGTCGGAAAAACTTCTGCCCTTTAAAAGTTATCTGTGTTATTAAAATAATTCACGCAGGCGACGCCATGGACGTTAAGCTAGTTACTTAAAATTGAAAACAATATTTATAATGTAAAAGAATTTTGCGTATTGGCAAAAAGAGTGGCTTGGACGTTATATCAACAAATCCCTTTTATAATCGAAAAATTCTTTATTTAAAAACCCGGTTAAAAACTGAATGCGAGTAAAAAGTGTTCTCTCCAGTGGAGAGGTTGAAAAGCTTAGAGCGCGTTAATGTATGAATACATGCTCGAGAACTTTGTAACACGGTTCATATGAAAAGAAGCAATATTTATAAGTTTACCCGTAGTTCACAGCGTACACACTAGTTTTTCCGGATTATAAGCTGTTTGTGTAAAATTTATTTTCAAATAAAGATGAAATTCCTTTAGACGTATATGTTTTGCTTTTTATATGTGTACTGAATCGACTAAACTTTTACCATCTAATAATAGTTTATGGGATAAACTAAAGTATTTTCCAATGGTCCTTGAGATTTTCCCAGTATTTCCTTCCTTAAGAAGCTTCTTACAATAAGAAGGAATTAGCGAAATTACTCCATCCGTTTACGGGTGAAACGAACAACGAAAAAAGAAATTTGTTTTTATAATATAGACCTACTACTATATTATAATATATTGCCTAATCTATTATACTCTGACTATTAAGATTTTGGAAAATCCAAATTAATATCTTATACTTTAAAAAAAGGAATTTTTGTAGCTATATTTATTATTTATGTCGGTCATTTCAGCTCTCAAGATTTCCCTGAAATTTGGTAGCTAAGGGTTTTGGGGGAAGAAAATTGATCTAGATAGGTCGTATGTTTAACGAAAACCATAGTTAAAAATGATTTCGATAGGTCTAGGTCTTATGAAATTGCGAAAATTACATCATCTATACAAATCTGTCGGTAGCACTCGGTGTCAAATAGTCGCGACTCCGGTTTCATACACTTCCCGTCAGATGGCAACTTTTTCAAGTAGTCGATAGCTTATTGCATTGACAAAAAAACTACTTCACTGAAGCAGTCATCCAGGTACTTACAGATAAACTTTTGTTTGCTTTTTTTATGGAAGGATAGAATTTAGGATGGAAAGTGACAAAGGCTTTATTATGGTCTGTCTTACAGCCTATGGGTCTAATAATAGTTAGATGTGGTAGGTGCGTCACGTACTTTGTAGAATAGGCCAACTGCTTACCTACTTGGCAGCTCGTAAGACGTGTGCATGGGTCAACAGCTGGTGGTAGAGTATTGTGAATCAACCCAACGGTTGTCTCTTACCATCAGGAGACAAGTGTGCGTGTTTCCTGTCTTATTCCATAATAAATCTAAAATAAAGATGGATTGAAATTAACTTAAGTACAGTATTAAGACTTAATTTCAGTGCTAGAAGATAAACTTAAGAATTAATGTTCGTTTAATTTTCCTGACTTTAAAATTACAGAATACTCGAGATAACTAATTCTATATACTTAGTGCTCGATTCTGTAATTTTCATCTGCAGACATTGTGTCTAAACTGTATTTAGCTGATCATTATTCTGCTATAAGACCCTAGTGAGAAACGATTCACATTCATCTCTTTGATGAGTGAAACGAATTTAAATAATCTAGTTTAATAAGTAATATTATATGTTTTATTGTCCAAAGTATTTCTCGAGTGCTTTTGCTTAATAATAATCTAGTAAGCTTTACTTTTTCGTATTAGTTTGTTTATACAATAGAAATGTTATTTGTTTTGTCATAAAAATTAACTAGCTGGCATACAGAAATGGGATTAATTGATTGGATTATTTTTTAATCAAATATCTATTTTCAAAAATTCTATTGAATTGGATTCGATGGTATTTAGAGGTGTTGTGATAAAAATATAAATTGCTAACATCTTCAATTTGAAAGCAAAAAAAAATATTGTGTGCCCGTGTCTGTTCGCTGTCTTATAGTATAATTTTTTTTTTTATACTTGTGTAAATAAATATGCAAAATAGTTTTCATCGATGAAACAGCGTAAAGTCGCAACTAATTCGGATCTTAGACTATTCGGACTTGCTCCACTTAAGGTACTGTTAGTAAAACAATTAATTTCTTGGATTTAATTAAGGTAACATTATTGCGATACAAAATTGTATTTCGCTAGTCTTGTAAGCTTATAGAACTTAACGGTTCTGTTAAAAGGTCACTTTTTATTAAAAATTAAGAATGTCGGGGCGAAAATTCGTGCTATTTTTACTAGCTTTCCGCCCGCGGCTAGGCTCGCGTAAATTATTTTAATAACACAGACAACTTTTAAAGGGTAGAGTAGACATATTTCCTACTCATAATACTTACTGCGTAAAAACATACCCCTTTTTAAATATAGTTGATTAAAAAGTAGCCTATGACCTTCTTCAAGGCCAACTCCATCTCTGTACTAAATATCATCAAAATCGGTTTAGAGGTTTAGGCGTAAAAGTCTATTAGTAGAGATTTAATTCATCATAATATTTTAGGTTTTGATGAGTATCTATATGTACATGTATACATACTAGCTCTCCACAACTGGCGTGTATGCATCATCATGATGAACATGAAGGAAACTAGGCAGGTGTGTACAGATCATGACATTCGGCACTCGATACTCACTGCCTACTCCACAAGGGACTTGGTGTGAAGATATGTATGTATTTAAAGACCCAGAAAAATGTGCAATCCATTGACATTATAATTTATCTGAAAATAATTTTGAAAGCATGTAATGATCATAACAATATTTTTTCCTTATCATGACGAGAGCATCGAAACAGGTAGAGATTTTTTACAAAAACTGCCTTATGACATCAGTGCTCGCCGCTTTTTGTACTGATTCAACTCAATTTGGCAATAAAGCATACATTTTACCCATTGATTTTGACTGCCTCATTGAACTCTCTCTCAACAGTGGAACTTGGGTTCGTTTCCCGACAGGGACACACATTTGAGCGATGATTATAGATTGTTTTTTCGGATCTAAGTATTTTTTTTTATATTTCATAATTATTTCTGTATAATGACATCGACTAACATCCGTAATTCACTTACTTTGTGGTTAGACAATTTCTTCAAGGATATTTATGTGCGACACATAATTTCTACCTTTGTAAAATCCATCTACTTTAATAAAAAAGTACATTCACGTCTATTATCCCTGAATGTGGTAGGCAGAGGTGTGCTAGTATATCCACGACTTATAAGTCCAGTAGATATACTAGAACACACCCACGATTAGCCAAGGTAATAGGGCACTGATGTGATAAACCTATCGCCACTTCGGGCACTTTCCGATCCCGGCAATGTTATGCTTACTCAGAAAAACCTAAAAAATATTTAAGAAAAGTTGCCCGATCTGAGGATCTACATTGATGACTTTCAATTAAATAAAAATATAGTGTTTATAGGTATAAGTAGGAAATTTTTAACAAATCTCAAAATAAACTGAATACAAGAGTTAAGCTACGTTTCCAAAAGGGCTTTATCTAAGCCCTCAAATCCAAAGGCTAACGGCAACGATATACATTAACTTTCTGATCAAGTCACTTTAAGGACAGGGCTATAAATTATGCACAAAAAGGAACTTATTTAAACACGGCCATTCAGTGAATATTTCAGAAGCACTACTCCCGTCCCTGAGGAGGTCAAAGTCCTTATTTGCAAAGTCGTTTGCCAAACATCGCAAATTTAAGGATTTCATTACTGAGACGCTTACGGCTTTGGAATATTGAATATTTGACGTTTTTATATAACCCGAATATTTTAAAGAAAACCACCGGTTCGATAATTGATTTAATCTTAGAATTATTATGCGGAAGAGTTTTCTTTCATCTTGGCCTTTTCATCGTATGAATCTAGGGGATTTGACTTGGACTCAAGCGAGGCGTCTGCCGTCTGACCTTTGCAACTTAGAAGGAAAACTAGGCCCAAACCTAGATTAGGTCCAATTTAATGAATTCGGGTTTCCTCAAGATGTTCTTCTTCGCCGTAACAGCACTCAGAAAATATGCTTAAGTTAGATAAACTCATTGATTCATGGCGGGGTTCGAACCTGGACTACCCGAACGGAAGTCCGAAGCGCGTCCCACTAAGCTACTGATTATACTGAAGAGTATCAAAATTGTAATATTATATCGCACCCTTAGAATATAAGTGAACGAAATCAAAATATATCTTGACGTCTCTTTTGGGTTCCGCGGCAAACGAATGATTTTAACCAAATTTGGATTAGACCTTTTGAGTACACAATTACACTATTGTAACTTTATATTTGTAGTAAAATAGTAAAATCGAATATTATAGGAATTTTGGGTTAAGTCACTTTCATTCTAAGATTATTAAGTATATAAGTGAATTTAAATGCGTAAAACGCTAAAAAACGGACTTCACAAGTCTAAAAAATGTTTCTCTGCTCTCAGGGCGGAAAGTGGTTAGTTTTCTACGGTCAACGAAATTAGCATTTTTCAGCCCCATAGCACAGGAAAAATATGTGTAAGCTCTGGGCAGTAATAATAAAGCCTCAAATGTCCCCTTCGACTTCGTCTCGGATGGCAATTGCGTGTGATCATGCTAAAACTGCTAAATGGATTAAGATGAAACTTTACAATTCTGCAGCTTAAGTATCAAAATAACACATAAGCTATAAATATACTAACATTTGCGAGTCTGGTTGTCTGTAGCAACATTAAATCACGCAGACGCAGTCGCAGGCAAAAGCTAGTATCTAAGCAAAATTAATATTGAGAAACAGACTTCCATTTTTTGTATAATTAACTAAACATCATTGGTTTTTATGAAAAATCTAATAGAATTAATGTTCATTAAAGTCCAAAACTCTAAAACATCCGATCCCGTCCGCGAACTTTCTATAAAAAGTGAAATCTTTCATCTTTGAATACTTACATCTGTGTAATGAGGCCCTCAAAAGCTCCGAAAATAATGGCTCTCATCCAAGTTTCAACGGTTTGATAAGTATAAAGATATTAGAAAAGTTTAAAGCGATTTCTTAAAGTACGTGGGAATTAATATTGATGTTGTAAAGCTAAGTAGCGTTTGGGTGTAAATGGGTGTAATAATATTACTCGCAAAATGGAAGTGGTCATTTTGGTAGCGGCACCGCTGTTCTAAAATTGGCACTAGCATTTACATGGTCCAAAATCTTGGAAATAATATAGGTCGCCTCCTTATCAAGCAAATGTTTGGATGAATTTAAAATGACATAAAAAAGGGTCGAGTGCGAGTTGGACTCGCGCACGATGGGTTCCGTATCATTATCATTAAAAACGGCAGAAAAATCTCAGCTAGATATAATATACGTACCTACTTTTAATCGCCCGTAGATAGAAATAATATCCTCGGTTTACGGTGTCGCCAACCTGAATACACCCAAATTGAATCGGACTTTACGTTCCTTGCGATCCACGACATGTATATATTAAACTAGCTTTCCACCGGCGGCTTTACCCGCGTGATTTATTTAAATAACAAATAAATTTCAAAGAGCAAATTTTTTGTGAGTTATTACGTAAACCTACCCTCTTTTAACGTAGTCAGTTAAAAAGTAGCCAGTATGTTATTCTCATGTATAAACTATCTTATTGTAAAGTTTCATCCAAATCCGTCTAGTAGGTTTTTTCAGTCAAGTACAGCCGCTTAACCAGATCAATAATTTTTTTATCGAGTAATAATTATTAGTTTAACGTAGAAATTTTAATTAACAGTGTCTACACCGCCGCTATTTTAATATCAAAATAATTGTAAGCTTAATTTGAATTGTTATCACGTATAATATGAATATAATCTACGTGTTGTGCTTAGCGAATAAGCAATTTTAGACTAGTTTTAATGAAATAACGAAAATCTTAGTAGGAGCTTAAGACTATTAAGATAATATATTAAGCAGTAATACTTTGAAACATCCTGAGAATAAAATAGAAAATATTTAATTTCATGTACATCTTACAAGTAAAGTGAATAATTAATATCGATCATATCATCGAATCGGTACATATCCACCCACGATTAGCTAACAACCTTACAAGTGGTTCCCATAACGCGTCTTTATCATAAATTACCACCGAATCGGAACGCGGTCACACCTTGATAAAATCCAGCGAAAGAATGTTTTTAATTATGATTTTATACATTAGAGCCAACCAATCCGGGTTTGCTCTAATGTATAAAATCTATTCTAAAAAAGTACCTTTACGCCTATTATCCCCGAAGGGTTAGGTAGAGGTGTGCTAGTATATCTACAACTCGTAAGTCCAGTAGATATACTAGAACACCCACGATTAGCCAAGGTACTAGGGCCCTGATGTGATAGGTGGCAAG
>DVZL01002165.1:0-15922 GCA_018236625.1 Lasaia peninsularis
TTTTAATTATACCAACATATTCTACCACAATGTGGTGTGCAAATACTTTAAAACATAATTTATTTATTAATAATTTATTAATAAATTTATTTATTAATGTATACCAACGCGTGTATACAAGCTTTACTTCCTTATTAATGTTATTCATGCGAAAGTAACTCTTTTTGTCTGTTACGCATTCATGTCTAAACCACTGAACCGATTTTGACGACATTTGTTACACAGATAGAGTTTACGTTTAGGAAGAACATATTAAGCTACTTTTTACGCACGACGTTTTTTAAATCGGCAAAAATTCTACCCTTTGAAAGTTATTTGTGTTATTAAAACAATTCACGCGGGCGAAGCTTGATGCATTTCATTATTTACAACCAAAATAACTAATTAAAACGCCTTGTTGGTTGAGGAGACAGTGTATACGTACCTAACCTAACGCCACCGACTAACCGCGAGGTTCGGGTTCAATTCTCGACACGGCAACAGGCATTTGTGTGTTCAACATTTTTGGATCTGGGTGCTTATTAAATTTTAATACCTATATTTAAGTATTTCTATGTATTAATATAGTAGTTGTCTAACACCCATAACACAAATAAACAAATATTACTGCATTAATTACACAAATTGATCTCACCCCAAAGTAATTGAAATTGAAATATATATATATAATATATATATAATATTTCAATTTCATATATTTCAATATATCATCACGCCCGTATCCTCGAAGTAGTAGGTAGAGGTTCATGCACTCACTCTTAGCCAACGATGTTATGTCCCATGACATGATAGGTGGCAAGTCCGTTTTCACATGGGATGCTAATTGAAGTGCAGACAGTAATTTTTTTTCATATAAAGTGAATAAGCTGCTCTACCCGGGAATAAAACCTGGCATCTCTTACGTAAAAGTAGCGAACACCGATTATAGTCAAATATAGAAGACCACAGACCACATACACCACAAGGGAGAAAGATGTAATAACAAAATATTATCAATTCTGTTACAATTATTTCAAATTAATGTCGGGTGGAATTGAAATGTATTAAAATTAATTGACGTCATTAAATATAATAAAAAATATGAAGGCCGTCGCGTTGTAGGAAATATTACTTTAAGGGTGATTTCACAGGTATCCGGGAGAGCCGTAGGAGCTCCCGGAGCGGGAGACATCGTTTGACAGCGACGCGGATCGCTCCGGGGAGGGCCCGTACGAAGTACAAACTATCGTACTGAATGAAACAGTGTTTCTAAATTTCAGAATTTTTTCTCCCTAAAGCTCCTACTAAAAATCCCTAAAAACCCTACAATTACTGGGAGATTCCCCTAAAATACTATTATTATTGAATTTAATAATTGATTATTGTTTATTTATATTATTATCAGAATGATTTCATCATCACTTATCCAGCTATATAAAAAATCCTATCCAGTTCTTTAAAACCCTAAAATTGGGGGAAAACCACTAATTTGACAATCCTGGAATCAACCTACGTTGTAGAGCGTTGCGGTCATGATACGTACGGGGCGTTTCGCGTACGAACTACCCATACGGGTGAAACCGGCCTTAAGCTTCGCTGTAAACATTTTTATTCTTTAAGAATGTAATTTTTCGATATAAGTACTAAACAGTCTCACAAAAATTAATATATACAAATGAAGTAAAACTGCATCGAATGTATGTATTCACGCAAACTGCCTTGTGGGGGGTAGGCAGAGAGTATCGAGTACAAAGTGTCACGACCCCTACATACCTGCCTAATTTTCTCTTACAAACACGCCGGTTTCGGAGACTTTTGTCACCACTCTCGGATAATATACGATTTCTTTAGTCATAGAATATGAACCGAGGTCTCCCTGGATACCTATAGTCATCAATATTTGCATTGTATATCTGTTTAGTCGCTGTCTCATTTTTTTTTCTTTTTTAATGAAATAAGGAAGCGAACAAGCACACATGTCTCCTAAGAGATAATCGTGGGCTATAGACACCATAGATGTTGTAGGTGCCTCGCTGTCCTGTGGCC
Source organism: Lasaia peninsularis (assembly GCA_018236625.1). Lineage (NCBI taxonomy): Eukaryota > Metazoa > Arthropoda > Insecta > Lepidoptera > Riodinidae > Lasaia > Lasaia peninsularis. The sequence continues at coordinate 2,026 of DVZL01002165.1, forward strand.
AGGTCCTGATGTGCAAGTCTACCGGTTACCCTACCCTCTAAACCGGAACACGACAGTGTCATTATAGCGATAGGAATAGGTAAGGCGGTTGATTCCTACCCTAGCGAGTTGTTGCACAGCACACTACTTCGAGTGGTCTCACATTATTAACCTATGCTCGCCTCTTACGAAATGCCTGGTAGGAAGGCAGATGGTCAATTCTACATAGAGGACTCGGACCGACATCGGGAAAAAACACCGACACTTTTTTATTAAGTATCATCAAAAACCTTTGAATCTATTGCTATGAAATTTAAATGAGTTCAACTTGGGGATACCTCCAATGTCTGTCTGTCTACTTGTCTATTCGTTTGTTTGTTCCGGCTAATTTCTGGATTGGCTGGACTAATTTTGATGGGACTTAAGCTACTCTTATTTACTTAAATTGCGGGCAGAGCTAAAAACATATAAAAAAATAAATCGAAAATGTGTTTCGTTTTTGGTCTGTTTAAAATTTACTTGTGTTTAAGATTACTTTTGAATTTTCCTCATCATCGAACTTCCTCATAAATTTAATGATTCAAAACATTAGCACAACTAATTTCAAATCAATTAATTTCCGTTTCCTAAAGAAGGGGATTTACTGAGCTTTGACCAGTGATTGAAAAAGTATAGAACTGTTTTTGTTCCTAAAAATGGCACCATTTAATATAAATGTTAAAACACTTATAAATAACACTTTAAAAGTTATTGGCGTGACGTTTTTTAAATAGTAGATTTTTTATTAATATTTACATGTGTTATAGTATATGTGAAATAAAATAATATCAGTGTTAAACTTATAATAAAGTCATAAAAATCAAGTGTAACTGGACATGTGCATAAAGTTATCTAAAACTAAATTGACAGGATATTTAGGTAAATTTTTTTCGTAATTCTGTGCTTTCCAATTCAAAATTAGGGCCCAGTTCCAGAAAAATTAAAAAGGTTTCCAATAAAAAAGTATTGCATTCTATCTTATATTTTAATCTGTTTTTATTATTTGTTGTTATAGCGCGAGCGGCGACATAAATATCATAGGTGAAAATTTCAACTGTTTGGTTATCACTGTTCATTGGATAAAGCCTGGCAATAAACAGACAGACAGAAGAAAGCGAAGTCTTAGTAATAGGGTCTCGATTGTATCCTTGATACGAAAAAATAAAAACGATTGATCAAAAACCAGATTTGTAGACAGCTTAGCGTGGTCTAACATAAAAAAATAAAAGTCAAATTCAATACATCCTCATTTTTCCTTCATTGCAAAAAGTAAATATTATTTTCATTGTTGGCGCTTGGTGAAATTCCCACATATTCATATTTTGAATGAAAAACACCTACTTTTTTGCATATAATTTTTAAAAAAGTACTGTATGTGTTTTTTATTTAATATGTTAGTAATATATATTAAAAAAATATTTGTGAGATTGCTTCTATGCTTTTTACCGTCATTTTGTTTCCCCATCGCGGGGATTCACTGAGCTTTGGTAGAGAAAATACTTTCTTACAAACCTGTTCGGAACGATTCTGCTAAAGTTTTGTGTTTGGAATTATGAATTTTAACACCATTAAAATAAAGCTTATATTTGATATTTCTGATAATTCTAATGCATAAGTTCATTTTATATAAAAGCCTTATCCCATATAAGTTGCTGGACTCTTCGTAAGTTACTCTTAAGCTAGTAGCATTGGTATTAATCCAAAATGAATTTCAAAAGGATTTTTTGCGTTATCCTTGTGATTTTTGTAATTGCTCATTGTAATCCAGCACCAAGATGGAATCCTTTCAAGAAATTGGTGAGTGTTAAACTGCCTTCAAAAAAAGTAGTTTCATAATTTTTTTATATGTTTTTGTGTGTTTATTACGGTATAACTCCGTTGGTATTAAATGGATTTTTATCATTATTTGTTAAGATAGTTTATTCTTTAAAAGAGGTTTCATTGAAAAGTTTAAAACTCTTTAAATATTAATAAAAAATAAGTTAATCTATGTAGATGACGTACCAACAAAATGGAAGACGGTTTTTAACAGTTTCACTTTGAGTAATTATCATTTAAAGTCCTAATGGTCAGAGACAACCGTCACCAATAGGCACTATAAATGTTATGTGCGTGTTGTTTGTGGCTATTAAATGCAGCAATCAAATCAAAAATCAACAGCTTCAATAATGATGATTATGACGACTTATATCTCTACAACTGGAACAAAATTATAAAATAACTACGAGTTTTTTTGTTGGTCTTTATATCCTTAAAGTACCTATAGATTAGCTTTCCTAGTTGTTTATAAGACGAAAGATTTTGTTCGTTCCTAACACCGTGACAATGAATAGAATAGCATTCATTCGTCCGGATTAGAACCACGTTTATTAGTAGTGAAAGCATTATTTTCTAAATACAATACCCACTTCATCTAGGCGACCGAATGGACCTATTAGTGGAATAAAAATTATTATTTAGAAGAAAAAACACCACGCCCGTATCCTCGAAATGGTAGGCAGAGATATATATGTACCCACTATTAGTCGACGATATTAAGTCCCATTATGACACAGATGGCAAATCCATCGTCATATCGGACACGAAACGCGGATTTCCTCACGGTGTTTTGATTCACCGTAAGAGCACTCGGAAAATAAATCATTGGTACATGGCGGGATTCGAAACTAGACTACCGAAATGGAAGACCGAAGCGCGTACCACTAGACCACCGAGGCTCTTATTAAGATTTGCAATATCTCTATTACTAGTGAAAAAGTTTCTCTCTTTGAGCGAATTTTATAATAAAGTAGAATATAAAATATCAGCGGCGTGCACAGGATCATGACAGTGGGGGTGGCGAAGTACTTGGTTACAAACTTTTTTTTTATATAGATTTTTAGCTTTTTTTATTTAGTTTCATAGATTATGTGATCATGATAGTGAAATGTCGGAGTTTAATATATCAGAACACAATCTGTCTCAAGCGTAAACAGTCCTTATGTGCCTCTATGGAGTTTACGCCACTGAAAAATATTTTATTTCACATAGACCTTACAAGCAGTTCTTGTGACTCGTCTATAAAATTCTTAAATATACCACCAGATCGGAACGCGGTCACACATTGAGAAGATCTGATGAAAGAAACTCAGCGGTCTTGTCTTTTTTCTTATTTAAAAAATATAAAATTTTATAAATTCTACAACAGGCCTTCTTAGGCCTGCCTATCTACACATCTAATATAGAACGTTTAAATTAGTCAATTAAATTTCGAATATATTTTCTTTCAGGAAAAGCTGGGACAGCGAGTGCGTGATGGCATCATCAAAGCCGGGCCAGCAGTCCAAGTCGTAGGCCAAGCTGCCAGCATTATAAAACCTAACCAAGGATAATACTTTATACCAAATAACGACCAATCTCAATAACCTTTCTAGAGTTAGATATATAGGAGAATGTTGTTGTTTAGGTATTATAAAAATGGCTTCGCTAGGCGAAAGTAGGCGATAAAATTTAACAAAATTTTATCGCCTACTTTCATCAAGGATAATAACCGATTCTAATGATAAAATAATTTTCCAAATCTATCCAACCGTTTCGAAGTTTATTCAATGCAAACAAACAACCAAACGATTCCTCTTTATAAGTCTAGAAAAGGGATTTACTGCGTATTTAAGTTGTTAGTCTCTCTTTAAGATGTCGTGATAAGAAATAACCAATGTTTTTCTCTTAAACTTTGAACTAATTTTGATTTTGAAGCTTCCTTTCTTAGTAACCACTAATTTATGACGCAGGCAACCAGTGGTGGTCATAATTTTTTTTAATCTGTACGACTAATATTCATATTTTTTTAATCTGTACGACAAATCTCAACTTAATCCGTTGCCAATAAGAGGTTATTGAAATCGGCCGCATAATAATTTATAAGTTACTTTTGCACTTTTGCTTAAAAAAAATCATATTTTTTTAAACAGCTGAAATTAATTATTAATTTGAACTGATTAGTAGAGTTTTCAGAAACATTATTTTCTACGTTACTGATTTCATTGACAATAATGAATATATTATAATATTATGATTATTAATAATGTTAATAATAGTTATTTACAGTTATTAAACTTTGTTGTAAAAGTGAAAAAGATAAAAACCACCAAATTTTGTCCGTCTATAACTTATTTTAATAAATATTTGTACTTATTTCTTGTTTTTATTTCATTTTATAAGTATGAGCCTGACCTAGGGTTCGTGCTTTGTACATCCATGTTAATTGTTCAGGTATGAACTCCGCCATGTTCCAGAGAGTTTTACCAAATTACTATTACTTTTGCTGAGTGTCCTTACGGTGAAGGAGAAAATCCTGAGGAATCATGGATTTCGTGATTGCAAATTCGATGTAATCTAGGACTGAGACTAGCACATCAAGTTTAATACCATACCCACTGGATGGCGACGACACTGACTTTCAGCCGTATAATGCGCACTGTCTGGCTAATGGACTCAATAAGGGCGATGACTTAGAGTCTCAGTCATCCTTGTGTGTCCTGCCAGACGTCTTAGACCATAAATGTAGTAGAAAAAGTAGGAAAACAGACCCTGAATTACCTCGATGAAGCGTGGTAACTGAAACTAACACTAGGATTATGTTATAACCGTAAAGAGAGCCGTGTGCTTATTCACTATCTTACACCATAATACCGACTAAGCTTTTTATATATTTTCACATATTATTCGAAAGGAGGCGTTCTGTTATATAGGTCAGTTCAGTTCCAGCTATTTGCAGATCGGACTGTATTGAAAATTCCTGCGTATTTAATATTGTCAGATTAAGGTCTGCGCTGACCAAAAAAAAAGTTTTTAAAATAAATACACCACACATATATACATTGAATACAAATTGATCTAATCCCAAAGAAAGCTAAATATGTACTTGTGTTATGACTGTTTGTCAGGGTTACTTGGAAATATCTAATAATACCAGAATAAATTAAAAACAAAAAACATGTTCATCACACAAATGCCTACCCACGTCGAATTTGAGAATTGTCGAATAATATTTAACCCTAGCTATGTACTCCCGCGTATTGAAATTATTTAGTCTTAAAAGTTATTTAGTTTATATCTTTCGACACCATAGATGTGGCAGGTGTTTTGCTGCCCTGTGACCGACCACCTGGCCTGAAGTGCAGGTTCACCGGCCACTCTACCCTTACCATTGCACTTTTTTTATTGAGACAACCGTGGCCTATAGACACCATAGATGTTGTAGGTGCGCCGCTGTCCTGAAGTCGGGTTGTTAGACCTTATGTGCAAGTCTACCGGCTGCCCTACCCAAACACGACACTGTCATGATGGCGGCAGGAATAGGTAAGGCGGTGGATCCCTACCCGGGCGAGTTGCTGCACAGCACTCTACCAGCAGTGGTCATATTGGAAGTGACCCAGATAAAAGCTTTATAAGCTCAAAGTCTCCCTCAGGGAAAAACTCAAAGAAGTTATTATTCTCACAATAACTTAACAATATATTTTTGAAAATTTGATAAGTGTTTATAAAAATATAGGTTCTTTCAAGATAATTTGTGATATAGGTACACTCTGTAAATACAAGGAACAAAAACAATCTCGCTGTGCATGTGACTCGTCTCCATAGAATAAGTAATTCCTTCATGGGTCAATGTATATGCTTTTACAATAAACTTCCCGACCATATAAAATATCCTAAATATAAAAAAATGTATCGAATCTAAAATAAATAAATAAATATTACTGGACAAATTACACAAATTGATCTAACCCCAAAGTAAACAAATTATATGCTAGTGTTATGGGTGTTAGACAACGATACTAATACATAGAAAAGAAGAAAAAAGACAAAACCGCTGAGATTCTTTCGCCGAATCTTCTTAGAGAGTTCCGATCCGATGGAAAATTTTAGAATGATATTATAGACGCGTCACAAGAACCGCTCGTAAGGTCTGTGTGAAATTAAATATTTTCTATTTTATTGTATTCAAAAGATCACACTGTATATTTTTAAACTATTTCCGCTAGTTAGTGCTATTCCTTACGAAGGTCCAGATTCCTTCAGGAAAAGGACCTCGATATGCATTCGAGCAAAAACTTGGATTTCCCGTAAGCTATTGTCGAACGTTTCTGAGCTGACGTCACAATGGTCCGATCGATTCGTCTCATACAACCGTTTCATATCGATACCATTTATTATAAGAAATATCTGATTAGAAATGAAACGATATTTCAGATGGCTATTATAGAAATATACAAGCTGTGCCCGCGACTTCCTCTGCGTTTTTATTTAATTAATTTATTTTATACATTTCTAAAATGAAATCCAAAAAAGTAGCCCAAACCATTCCTTGTTACGTTGGCTGTCTGCCTGTGAAAGTCACGTCAAAACTGGTCCAGTCGTTTCAGATTAGAGGGTACAAACAGACAGACAAACATACAAAAATTCTAAAAATTGTTGTTTTGGTATATGTACCTTGTAACTATACATTCGTATGCACTTAGTAAAACGCGGTTATCTTAGTATTGCATACAGACACTCCAATTTTTGTTTATTTGTATAGAATATAGAATATATAATAGAAATCAAATTTAAATTAAAAAATAGTATCTTCACGGCTATATCCTCGAAAAGGTAGACAGAGGTACACATACACCCGTGATTAGCCGGCGATATAAGGTCCCATTATAATATGACAGGTGGTAAGTCCGTCGCCATATCGGGCACTAATCCGGAGTTTCCTCACGGTGTTTTGCTTCACCGTAAGAGCTGTCAGCAAATGTACTTAACTTAGAAATACCAAGAAGAGAGAAAAGAATGACATACTATGGACTCGTAATACGATTTATTTACTTATTTTTAACTGGCGACCCGCCGGTCGCTAGTCAAAAACGTTGCATCAAAATCCGTTGCTTGGTTTTAAAGATTTAAGCATACATAGGGACAGACAGAGAAAGTGCCTGTTCGCTGTGTTATCCTATAAAAAAAAAGTGACTTTGTTTTATAATATGTTGTGAAAAGACAGGGAATAAGCACTCGGCTCTGTTGTTGATAAGAGAAGTTCATGACGTATAAAATCCACGATGGATTGTACAAATATCAATATCCTTGTATTACTTTTATCATTTTTAAGTTTTCTTTTTTACCAAAAGGGTAAAAACGCTAAGACTAAGACTCCGCTATCATTTGTGTGTCTGTATGTCGGTCACCTAGCTGTATCTTTTGAAATTTTACAGATAGTGTATTTCTGTTGCCGCTATTACAACAAATATTGAAAGGAATTAAATAAATATATAAAGGGATCACATACAACAAATGTGATGTTTTTGCCGTATTTATAATGGTACGGAACCATTTGTGCGCAAGTATGACTTGGGCTTTTTTTTTCATTTATAGGTGATTATTTGTGATGTGTGTAATTGTTGTGTACTTTCATAAAAGGCATTTTTTTGAATTTATTAAAAAAACTTATTGGAATTGGCCTTACCATAACGTCAGTGCTTTATATTATCGTATTTCGTTTTAGAAAATAGTTTGTGCACTAAATTATTTACACTAGGCTTAAACTGTCAACCTTGATATGCAAAATCTTTAGTGTCAACAGGCACCGCGTTTTTCTAATCACCAGTTTTTACGATGGATAAATACTTTAGGTAGCTATGATAGCTAACATTTGTAGACTGACCTAATTTGATGTGACATACAACTGGCTGATTATGATTACACTTGTTGCACCTTTTCCAATAATTATAATTACAGCATATTTTTTATAATTGATATAAGTTTTGATGCCTAGAAGCAATATAAATAAATAATAACTTGATAGGGGAAATACTCTTAACCTTTTAAGCTGGGAGGTCCCTCTACGCTGTTATTTTGCACTCAAAGCACTTGTAACCCTATTACAAATTAATAACGTTGAAAATGAATTGAACAAAAATGTTACAACGTTCGGAATATATAATCACGAGCTTTGACAAAGGACGATTGGTGCTCCGACAAGTATCTAGACTACACGTGCGCTCTACGAAGTTTTCCAAAATGAAATTCTCAAAAGTGTTTTTCCCTGTAATTGTTTTGGTATTGGCTTTGAGTTCAGCCTTTGCCGCTCCTTGGAATCCCTTTAAGGAATTGGTAAATATTTTTTTATTTATTATAATATTTATTATTTTTCTTATAATGTAGGTACTACATGCCTAACTTTGCCTGGGACCTAATATCTGCCCAATCCCTCGGGGATATGAGCTTGATGATATTTATCTATTCTTATTTATAATAATTGCTAATTCATCAAAATTGGTCCAGTAGTTTTCATGTAACGCATAAACATCCGACAGGTAAAAAAATGTCTAGTTATTTTCACAAAGAGTGATAATTAGATATCTTAATAACTTAATCATTTTTCATTAAAACTTTTTGAAGTTATATTAAATATTTTAAAAAACAAACTGTTGCGTTTTTTTATTACAATTTAATATTTTTATTATAATAAATAAAACATACATAAAATTCTAACCTTAAAATAATATCTCGAATTAGGAATCATTTATTCCAAAAGAAATATATCAAAAGACAATATATTTCACGTCACACTAACCCTTCCGGTTTCCATTACCAAAATTATCCCAACAATGTGTACACTGGGTCGACTCGACCATTAAGTGAACCCAAAACATTGTCTTTTAATGTCCCGCCGTTTGCTTTTATTATCTACAATATCTGCCCGCTGATATTTTTGCATGAGCTTTGCTATGATTTACTTCACCTCTTTTAGTTCATTTTCGTAAATTGCTAAACATAAATCTCCTTCTAATTTTCTTTATCCTATAAAAGGGCAAATAGGTAAATAAGTATTGTGATGGTAAAAATCCATCTTGTGGACATATATGGCAACGGACATGTTCAGGAGTCTCCTTATGGTAAGAGACGACCGTGGTCTATATTATTATATCAAATATGCAGGTGCATCTTTGCCCTGTGGCCAGGGTCTTAGGCCTAATGTGCAAGTCTACCAGCCCGAGCGGAACACGACAATATCATTATGGCGGCAGGAATAGGTAAAGCGGTGGATCCCTATCACTAGTGACTCAGTTAAAACTTATGCCTGCTTCTTGCTAGCATAGGTGCGAATACTCCAGCGTGTAGATCTACTCTAGGGACCGTAGACCGCGAGGTGTTAATGGTGTGTCACCAAACAGAGGATACCCTCTCCATCAAACTGGAAAACTACAGGAGGTGAATAAGTTTAGCTTAGGCTTTAGTTTGACAACGCCTCAATAGCAGCCTTGATGTCAATTAGCTTCGTTTGTTATAACTGATTTTAAGACATCCATCAGAATAACATAGAAATGTATAGGTACAACTACAGTCGGTCAGACAACGTAATAGACTACTAAAGTCAGTCAAACTCCGAAGTAAAATCCTGCATACTTTGCCGACTGGTACTAGCGCCTTAGTTTTTTCTGAAGCCATAACATTATTACTCACTGTTGCCGTGTTCATTTTGGAAGGTAGCCTGTATAATTACACATACCTACTTAATAATATTAACATCTTTAGTGAAACGTTACGCCTGTCCGCTGTTAAGACCATTAGAAAAGTAGGATCCCGGGTTTAATTCTCAGGTTGGGCAACTTTTATTAAATGTTTTTTCGTTTATGCCTAGTACCTTGGCTAATCGTGGGTGTGTTCTAGAATATCTACTGGACTTACGAGTCGTGGATATACTAGCACACCTCTGCCTACCTCTTCGGGGATAATAGGCGTGAAGGTACATCTATTGGTAGGGTTGGATCGTTTGTTGTTTGGGGCTCCCCTTAAATATATTTACACTAATCTATATTTTAGTATTTGTTTTATAGCGTAAACAAAAATACATGAGTTATAATTTCAACTGTCGAGCTATCGCGGTTACAAATTGACATACGGACTGACTTAGTAATAAAAATAGGACCCATTTTTACACATTCAGTCCGGAACCTTAAAAATTGTAATTTTTTGCTTCGCACAAAATATTCGTAACCCGAATAAGTTTTTATTACGAAACAGTGATTTTTTGTTAATTACAAAATTATAAAACCGTCGAATGTGATACATTTTTTTAAATATTATTATACGTAATGCAGAACTTGCATTCGAACAATGCGCTGACATAACGTGTGATATAATCTGTATCGTTTACGTCATTAGCGCGAGACACCAGCGAAATGTGGAGCGTAGAATCGATTCGATATGTCGACTTTGATTGGCCTATTTTTTTCCTTTTTAAGCCCACTCGTTAAGACTCCGCCATCCATAATATGTCTGTTTGTTAGTAGACAGTTTCTATACAGATGATGTATTTTTGTAGCCGCTATAACAATGAATACTAAAGGCTGACATATTAAATAGATGCTTCAATCCGTATCTTTTTTTTGGTAAGAAAGAAACCGTTGATGATAAGAAACAATGGTGGCCTTTAGACACCGTAGATGTTAACCTATGCTCGCCCCTTTCGAGCCTTTAGAATATTTAATATTTTTCAGGTTCGTGTACAAGAACAATCAGCACGATAGCTTGTCCCTCGTCCTCGGCGTGAGCTCGAGCGACCCGCTCCGGGAGACGAGGCTCGGCCTGCTGACCAAGCTCGGCCTCGCCGGCGTCACGCGCTACAACCTGTACCAACCTCCGAACCCGATCAGTCCCGAGCTGCTTGCATTTATACGGATATTTAATATGAATCAAGGTGAGTGAACACATGGATTGTCCCAGGTACGTTAGGAACCTCCATAACCGTATCCGAATTCGAATTAAAAGTTTTGGAGGACATTGGATAGGAGCGATTATAACGAGTTGTTTATATCGGCCAAGTGCCGGCCGAAACACAAACCGTGCGCACTGTTTATTTAATTAATATTCGGTACCCAAATTATCCGGAACCAACGAATAATTCGAAATTATTTGCTATCCGTATCCGGTATAATAATCATTCTTATATCCGTATCCGAAATTTTATATCCATAACATCCCTGGTTTGTTCGCATTAAGAACATAATGACGTCATCAATCGCTTCTGGTAGATTTGGAGATTACACTTATAACAGTTGCCCTCAACATTAAACATCTATCTCTTGATTTTGAGTGTTTTTTTTTGAAAAGCACCTATTTTATTATTTTTTCATTTGTTAATATAACTTATTTACAGATGAGCTAGAAAAATGGTCAAGACAAAGTTTACCCAGCGACTTGGTGTCATTAGATCCTGCCAGTTCCAAAGTGGTCGGCGATGGTATCGACCGTCGCGCGTTCAACTATCTCCTCACTCGATGCAATCTTATTAAAGCCTCCTATAAAAATGACGATAAAGAAGATAAGGACATGTCGCTACACAGGTAATATACATATATTCATGTTTTTGTTAAACAAACCTCCGCCTACTCATGTCGGGAATACGGTCGTGATTATATTTATTTTTATATATTTTATTTCAGAAAAAATATAAAACTACTCAAAGAGTGCGAATTGGAACTTCTCGATGGTGCCATAAACTACTTAAAGGATGCCTTAGAAAAACTACCCACCAGTGGAACGTGACGCGTTTAAATCATTTAGGGGTATATCGACAAACATGTATAAGTCTAATTTTGATAAAAAAATATATATTTGTAACTTAAAAAAAATGTAAATACGTAAAAAAACCGTAGAAATGGATTCTAACATTTTAATAATTTAACAATAGGGTATAAATACGTCTTGGAAATCAATAGTGATATAATACAATGCGGTTTTGTTTAATTTTTTGTTTATTTTACTACATGTGCCCGCGACTACGTTCGCGTTTGAATTTAATTACTTTACATAATTCTAAATAAAATAAAATTAACCCGAGTTAGTACTTATTACAATAGCTAGTCGCCAGTTGCAATCCCGTTGAAATCCGTTCAGCCATTCCAGAGATAATCTGGAACAAACAAACAAAACAGACATAAATTGTAAAAAAGCAGATACGTGATTTTTCTAACAGTCCAGTTTATTTATATGTATAAATGTTTTGAATAGCAGTTGATTTTAAAAAATGTAAAATAAATATATAATATTCATTGTATTTTTCACATATTGGATTAGCACTTTGTTGGTAAGTATAAAAATAATGTGTTTTTATTTAAAAACGATTATATGCATTTTTCTTAAAGTATCAAAAAAATTGCTTAAACAACTAATTGCTAGCAATATAATATATTTCTGAAATTGCTTAAACAATTAATTGCTTTTATTCTACAATTTTTTATTTAGTGTATTCCTTGGACATAAGTAAGAAACAGTGTAATTGTTTTTTTGAACAAAATCATCACGAATTTGTAATTATTTTTAATAGAGAAATATCTTGAAACATTAGTGTATAAGAACTAGCTGACCCGGCGAATTTATACCACTCGACGTTGATAAAACTTAAAATATTTTTAAGTTTTATCAACGTCCGCAACTTCGTCCACGTTTTTGTTTAATTATTTTATTTTATATATTTCTAAAATAAAATTTTAAAATAAAAATAGCCTAAGCAATTCCTTATTAAATCAGCTGTTTGCTTGTGAAGTGCCGTCAAAATCGGTCCAACCGTTTCAGTGATTAGCGGGTACAAACATAGAGACATACAGACAGACAGACACAAATTCAAAAAAATGTTACATTGGTCCATGTATTATTACATACAGACACTCCGATTTTATTTATTTTTATAGATTTTGATTAAATTCCAATTTAAATAGCAACTTTTGCAGCATTACTCATATTCTAGTTTCGTTTTCTATATTATATTTTATGTACAGATACTTTTTAAACGGTTTTATATTTTTTTATTGATGTTTTTTTTATATGAAGTTAGACTTATGTATGTTCGCTTATATAGCCTCAATTTTGTATTTATTTATTGAGATTTTTTTATATTGTTGTTTTTGTTTGTAATCAACATCAGTATTTGGTCACATTTAATGTGTCTCATGCTCTAAAAACCTAATCGTGTTGTTTGTGTTTGAGAGTTTTTTTTGTGTACCTATTTTAATAAAATTTATCATTTTGAGAGTTTTATTAATTTGTTTTATTTGTCACACTTCTAGCAACATGTCTGCAGAATTAAACATATATCTTGATCTAATAGGGCCAGCTATCTCACTCTCACGAGGTATGTTTGTTTTGGCTATCAACTTTACGAAACTGGCAGAAAGAAAAGTTGTTTAGAAAGAGCTCGCAATACTACATACTCGGGACACATAGTGGATTTACGGTCAACCACAACAAACTTCAGCTATGATTCATCAGTTTAAACTTCTATTCAAGATTAGTACTTATAATTGTCGTGTTTCTGTTGGCAGTAGACTTATGCTAAATATCTCAACGCCTGGTTAGCAATAATGGTAAAAGACAACCGTGGCCTATCGTTAGAGCCTATGCGCAAGTTTACCTTACCCTCCGGACTGGAACACGACAATGTCATCATGACGGCAGGAATACATAAGGCGGTGAAAGCCTACCCGGGCGAGTTGCTACACAGCACTCAACCTCCAGTAAAAGTTTTGTAGTAAGATGCTCCAATGTGTGCAAAGATGGCGGTGGATGGAAATGGCGGAAGGATTAACAATATGTTATACTACATTTTAAAATTCCACCATAACGTTAGTACTAATATTTGTTATGTTCCGGTTAGGAGGATAAATTAGCTTTCGGAAAAAACAACATCCCACCCTCAACTTAGTATATTACTGGCAAATTGCCGATTGCTTTAACGTGTAGACAGCCCCGATCTAGGGAGAGGACCCTCAACTCGTTTTTCTCCCGTGTTGGTCCGGGTTCCGTTGTAGAATAGGCCAACTGCCTTCCACCCAGACAGCTCGTAAGAGGCGAGCACAGG
>DVZL01002166.1:0-15922 GCA_018236625.1 Lasaia peninsularis
CATAACCCATCGCTCCCCCCGGAGTGGTGGGTATCCATAAATGGATTTTCCTCACGTGAAAAAAAAAAAAAAAGGTACTTCGTACACCAAAATAATACTTTACTGTATACTTTAAAGTATACCGCATTAGTATTTTTTTAATTTTTCTCTGTCCGTCTGTTTGTACTTACCCGTTAATCTCTGAAACGGCTGGACCGATTTTGACGGGACATTTACTGGCATAGAGCTAATTATTTTATAAAAGTATCAAAAAAATAATCGCGGGCACAGATGTAAGTAAGTCGCCCGCCACGTCTATATTTTTCTCCTCAGCGAAAGTAGCCTTTTCCTTATTACATCAGCTGTCTGCCAGTGATAGTCCCGTCAAAATCGGTTCAGCCGTTCCAGAGATTAGCGACTACAAACACACGAACAGACGAAAATTTTAAAAAAATAATACCTTTTATGTAAACGTACATATTATGCATTTAATAAAAATTGTTTATTTTAGAAAATAGATGGTACTACTGTGCATTTTTACATTGTGTCTCAATTGACTCGACCGTAATATACATATATTTACTTTAATATTTGCCCACTTACTTTAATACTCCAATTTTTTTTATGTTTAGATGAAATCTAGTCGGCTACTTAATCTAGGGATGGCGATTATTCCTAAAAGACAGAATTTTAAATCGATTCGAATTGTTATCTGGTAATCCGTTTCACAAAAAATTGATTTTTCATGTGGACGTTCACAACAATGTCATTATTAGTCAATTTTTAATAACAAGGTAAATATTATAAATAACGATCTCCGGTATAATCAGAGAATTCAATAATTGCAATTACTTTGATTACCTTAGGTACAAAACAAGACATTTAGTTTGTAAATATATAGTCACAAATATGAGAAACTAGAAAATGTAGCTTATAGTTTGCAATACTTAATATTTAAGATGAAAAAAATCTAATGTCGCATTAAAGGGTAATATTTCGATTCCCTGAATCAAGAGGGCAATTATGTAACTTGCCTATATACAAACACGCCTGTTTCGGAGACAAATTGTAATTGTAAAGAAAAATGTGAGGTTTTTTCAAAAATCGTTTTTTTTTTCTGGTGTGAAATAATTGCTATATTCTATGACATCCAGTCAAATATTACTTGCTATTACGAATATATATAGCAAGTTTTCAGATGGAAAAGTATGAACAGACGAATCAAATATGTTAATGAAATTAATTATAGATATACATCTTGTTATAAACAAGTTTTGATCACTGCTATTACTATGCATAGTTTAAAATAGCCAAGGTGTTACGCGTGGCTTGCACGAAGGTCAGAGGCCTCACTAATATTTTTACCACAAATAGTAGAAAAGCTATGAATATAAATATAATTTTTTAATGAAATGCAATTTTTTTTATTTAATCTAAATTATTAAAAATTAATATAAATAAATATCGCCATTCCCATATATGCACCCACGATTCGCCGACAGTATTAGGTTCTATTATGTGATAGGTGGCAAGTCAGTCCCATCAACGTTAAAGTGCATTCAGGAAATTTACTTAAGTTTGAAACACTCATTAGTACATAACGGGATTCGAACCTTGACTACTAGATTTGAGGTCCGAAGCTCGTACTCGATTATTTCGTGCGCGAGTCGGACTCACACTTGACGGATTTTTTTATTTTCAGTAAATACATGCATATCTTTATGCCAAGTCCCTTGCGGATTAGGCAGTGAGTATCGAGTGCTAAATGTCACGATCCTTACACACCTGCCCAGCTTCCTCCACATTCATAAATCTCTTCATGCATACACGCCGGTTGCGGAGACTCTCGACACCACGTTCGGAAAATACGCGAGTTATTTGGTCGTGGAATGTCAACCTATGTCTCCCCGGGTACCTACATCCTTCCACATTCGCATTGTGTATCTGCTTTGTCAATCTTTCGTCTTTCATTCTTTCTACATGACTGAACGATCGGAGCATGCCCTTTCTCATTTTTAAACCTTATCTAATCACACTATTACGAATGCGGTCTGCGAGCATCAACTCCACAAATTTTACGGAGCGCATGCATTTCCCACTGCTTCTGACATACCCAACCCTCACTTCCATAAATTAACGTTGGGATAAGCACTGAGTTGTGTAGTAAAGATCTATAATACAATTAACGTAAAAATACCGTTATTTGATGGTGCTTTTGTCTGACTCTGAATCGTTTGTCGCGAACTTGACACTAATGCGAAAAATCTCAGTCAAGATCACTTGGTTTTGTTGTGATCGTGACATGTTTTTGGTGAATATATGTGCAACAGTAATCTGTGCAGCGATTGTGTCGCGGCCCCGTGACCCACGGCTTATCATCGCTCTGTATCTATACGGAATACGCGAAGATTGTTAGCACCGTTCAGCCTTAATGCAGTGTAGACCGGCCGTATATACCTTCACGCCACGTCAGTTACGGGGTACGTGGAGAGCGTCGTGTGTTAAATGATTTCGACATTCTGGCCCTACCTTCTACACGTTCATTCGTCTCTTCAAATAAACATGCCGATCATGTTATAGATCGTTACTAAAAATATATTTATTTATTATGTTTTTAGTATTTGTTGTTATAGCGGCATCAGAAATACATCATCTGTGAAAATTTAAAATGTCTAGCTATCACGGCTCATGAGATACAGCCTGGTGACAGACAGACGAATAGTGGAGTCTTAGTAATAGGGTTCCGTTTTTTACCCTTTTAAGGGCTCATAATATTTGCCAATAATATTGCAGATTTTAAGTTTTGCTTTCTGTTGAGAGTGTGCTTTATAATATTTTAGCCCTTTTTTATGGGATAAGACAGCGAACAAGCACTGGTGTCTCCTGATGGTAAGAGACAACGTTGGCCCATAGACACCATACATGTTGTAGGTGCGCCGCTGTCCTGTGGCCGCACAGTATGTTTTTCGACCCAAAAATGGACATCGCCAGTTTATTAGCTCTTTCGACAGAATAAATCATTCGGAAACTAAGAGTAGAACTCCCGTGTGTCAATTTTGTATAGATATCGAAATAAAAATATTTTAATTTTTTTTTCTATGGTTTCCAAAAAGAACAGAAAACTCACATAAAAAATAGAGATTTGTTTTCTTCACTATTTTTTTTTGTCAATAAATGACGTATTAAATGTATATTATAAGTAACTTCCATATCTTGAGAATTTGGAATTTGATTTTTTTTTTGGTAATTAGTGTCCCCTGTATCAATTTATTGAAATAAAAATGGAATCCCAATAGCCTCCTATTGGGATTCCATTTAATAATATTTATTTAAAGGGAATAGACCCAGAAAAAAAAAACCAAAAAGATTAAAAAAACTTTATATCAATTGGGGTACTACAGTTTGTATAACCATAATTTTGTATAATGATTACTATTATTAAGTTGTAATTCATACAGGTGTAAAATAAAATAAATAGCCGATAGTTCTAAAATTATCGTCAAAATTGGAAAATCGTAAAAAAAATAAAAAAAATATATTTCAATATTTATTAGAAATTGACACTCGGGAGTGCTACTCATAGTTTCAAAGTGATTTCTTCTATCGAAATAGCTAATAAAGTGGGGATGTTTGTTTTTTAGGTCGAAAAACACACTGTGTAATGGACAGTTACTACAACTTAACTATAAAACATAATTCAAATATAGACTTTATAAAAATAAGTTTTTTTTAGCTTATGACTGTGCACCATTCTCTGATTTATATAAGTGCATATCTACAATAGCTGGAGCTTCAATAACAGCAGCAAAATGCTTAATGAGTGGTTACTCTAACATTGTTATGAATTGGTGTGGAGGATGGCATCATGCACAGAGGTTTGCGTAACATTATATATTATCCAGCAACTTATGTACTTTATTTTTCTGTTTACTAGCGACTTGAACCAGCTGTGCAAGGGTATATATACATGTTTTATACGTATAAACTTTACTCTTGAACTACTCATAATATCTATTAAGAAAACACATCAAAATCTGTTGTGTGAAATCTGGCAGAAAATGATTTAGTTTTATACTATGTAGAGATTATGTTATTTTCCCCTTGTCAGACCCAGTTCTCTGTCCAGAATAGATTATCTGCCTGCTTGCAAAGAGTAAAAGACCACTGGTAGAATGTTGTACAAATTACCTTAAATTTTTCACTTATTCTGATTATAACAATTTATATTTATAATATATAATAAATGTATAAGTAAAGCATGACTAAACTATAATTTTCATCTCTCAACTGACTGCTTTTTAAACTACTCATAATTAAATGCTTTTGTATATTTGTAGATCACGAGCTGGTGGGTTTTGTTTTGTAAATGATATAGTATTAGCTATAGAACATTTGTCAACAATGTTTCCAAGAGTCCTTTATGTAGATCTGGATGCTCATCATGGTAAGCTATTCACCTGTCAAAAATAGAAACTCTTTTTTCATTAATTGATTATAGACTATTGAGTTCTTAATACTTTGTCAGTACTGAATATGATAGGAGCAACCAAATCGCAAATTTAGTTAATAATAAGACTTACTTAACATTTGATTCTACTGCAAAAATGTAAGTTTGTGTGTCATATCCACATTATATTATGCCTTCCCAAAATGTTATGTCTATTTACAGGAAATGGTGTTGAAGATGCATATAGTTTAAGTACAAAAGTATTTACACTATCTTTTCATCGATGTGAATTAGGATTCTACCCTGGCACTGGTAATATTGATGATATAGGTCATTGCAATGGGAAAGGTTATACATGCAACTTCCCACTAAAGCCATCATACAGTGATGATACTTTAGATTATTGCTTTGAAAGGTCAGTAAGACACCAATTAAGTAGTAACTACTTTGATTTTTGGATTTAATTTTACCCTATTGTGTTGTGTAAACTTGCAAGAATGCCTAGACGCACAATTTTTTTTAATGTTATAAGGTACTGAATAGGCAGATAACCGACCGCATTGTTGGTCGAGGGGATAGTGTACACGCCTAATGCCACTGAGCTTATTGTGATTCTTGGGTTTGATTCCCAAAGGGGTCAGGCATTTGTGTGATGAACCTAGTTAGATGTTTGTATTTCTGGGTCTGGGTGTTTATTAAATTAATTCTGGTATACAAATACGTATTTCCATGTATCATTTGTACCCATTACACAAGCATATAATTTGCTTACTTTGGGGTTAGATTAATCTGTGTATTTTGTCCAGATATATTCTTCACCTCTGATTTATTTTCGCCTCTGTGGCGTAACGGTACAGCTGTCGCCTGTTAAGACCATTAGCCGCGTTTGGTCTCGATTTCAATTGCCAGGTCGGGCAACTTTTCCTAAATGCTTTCAGATTTTTCTGAGTCCACATTACATTGACTACTTGGATTGGAATGTGCCTGAAGTGGCGATAGGCTTGCCACCTATCACATAAGGGTCCTAGTATCTTGGCTAATCGTGAGTGTTCTAGTATATCTATTGGACTTTTGAGTTGTTGATATACTAGCACACCTCTGCCTACCTGTTTAGGGATGAAAAAAATGAAAAATGAAATGAAGATGATAATAGGCGTGGAGGTATTTTTTTATTTTATTTATTAACACTCCAGCCAAGTCAATTAGCAGTTCACTACTATTGATCTCCATAAGATTCTTTGGAATCAAAGCAAAATGTACTTTGAACCTTCCTGTGATATTTAATGGATACTGCAATTCAGCTGGTATCCACTTTTGGGGGCTCTTAATGAACTGTTAAATAGAAATTATATATTATACAGAACAGTTATTTGCTGCCAAGCAGTAAGGTTGAACACCATAGCAAAAATTCAGTAAAACCTGGGAATGACCAAAATAATTAATTATATTGGTTGGAGTACTTAATTAAATATTTCTATGCATTGGTATCATTGACTAATACTCTTATCACAAGTAAATAAATAGCTTCCTTCATTATTATTGTACATTAAAGTCAGATTTTTGTGAACTTTCAAGAAATATTTATTTATTTTTATTATAAATTATTTCAGAACATTTGAGTTGGTGTACTCCCACTTCAAGCCGGACGTGATGGTGGTTCAGTGTGGAGCAGATTGTCTCTCGGACGATCCACTTGCAGGCGCGGCAGTCACACTTAAAGGATACTTATCTTGCGTCTCACGAATCCTTAAGAAATGTAAACCTACAATGCTTCTTGGAGGAGGTATAGACCTTTTTATCGTCATCAAAAAATATTTGCAATTTGACTGTTTTTTTATATGTTAAAGTACTAAGGAGCTTTAAATATGTAAATAAACGAGCTACTATTAGGGATGGAAGATACACTGCAGTCATAGAAAGGAGATGTTGCTCCTATAAATAAAAAGCGTTGAATAAGATAATATGGACTTTGCTCAACTCAGCGCTTATCCAATTATTACTTTATGGTAGCGAGAATTGGATATGTCGAAAAAACATGAAAGTTTGATAAACATGATCAAAATGCATGTACTCTAGATTTGTTGACATTTTATATACCCAGGTTGACATTCTATGACCAAGTCACTTGTGTGTTATACGAGGGTTATGAAAAGAATATCTGAAACTGAGGTGTTTTATGAAGGAGTAATGAACGTAAAGGGATCTATACAAATATGTATAAATCGGGTCACTTGGCTCTCGATACTATGTGTACTACAAGGTACTTGGTGTATGAAAACAAGGTTTTATTACAAGCAAGTTCTAAACCAATAATGTTTAAAAAGAAAATCTTGTTTTAGGCGGGTACAATTATCCTAACACGGCTAAGCTTTGGGCCTGTATCACCGCATTAGTCCTTGGCATAGAATTGCAAGAAAATATACCATACCATAACAAGTGGCTTGAATATGGACCAGACTATTGTTTAGAAATAAGTCCTTCACTAATAAAAGATATAAACACGAGGGAATATCTGGACCAATGTATTGCTACTATAGAAGGTAATTTTTTTTATCGAATTTACTGACAAAGACAAATCGTTTTTTTAATCTTAAGAAATAAAAGACAATTCTCTAAACAGCTATTACATGCCAAATATTATTGTTTAACACTTATCCGCATAATCTTTTACAGAACAAGTATCTAAAAGTTCTTTATATACTCCATGAAAATCCCATCACCAGCTGATGGTAATCTAGTGACTCAGGTCTGGCTTATCCCATGAGTGTAATCAGTCATAAGGTAACTAGTTTGTAGAGTGGTGTTATAGTGATGGCCTAAGATTGCAATTCACTAGAAATATTTATTGTGTCTATGATTGTTATTTACAATCAGGAGAGTTGCCTTCTTTTTGATATATTGAAATGAAATTTTCATTTCATTTCATATTATAACATTAAGAAAGAATTAATCTGATTTTTATTATTACAGAAAACTTATTAAAATATCTTGGCAAGGAAAAAGATAAGCTTAAAAAGAATATCATTTATAACAATGTGGAAAGGCAATCCAATGACCTCCAGAGTAAATCACAGAAAAGTAATCTCACTAAACCTCTGGAAACTCCAAATGAAATTGATGTTTATAGCTTTAATGATTTAGAAAATTAATGGAATGTGATTCTTAAGATGATTAAGAGGACATCTGAATGATCATACATCTGATAAGATCATGTTAGTAAAAATGTTTCTAATTTGATTACTCCTACAACCAAAAATAAAATTTATATAGATTTTTAAATCCTTATAAAGTTGCTTGTTTTTGTCATTGCGATATGTAGGAAAAAGTATCAACTGTCAAGCATGAAAACTAGGAAGGTTAGTAGGAAAAGAAGGTACTTACACTGCTGACGTAGAAAGGAGAGTGAGTGCTAGTAATAGAGCGATTGGAACGCTGGGTAAGCTACTTCAAAGTAAAAGTTTGCTCAACTCAGTGCTTATCCATCCATTTATATATGAGTTGAATATTTATTATATTATTATATGAGTTGGGTATGTCAGAAACAGCATGAAAGTAAGATAAAAGCAGTCGAAGAATACAAGCACTCCACAGTGTTTTTGGAGTATGCTCGCGGACCACATTCGTAATAGTGAGATTCAGAGATCACTCTCTATCTGTAGTCTTTCTCTCGACACTCGATTGAGAGAAAGTTTCGGTCTAAAAATGAGAACGGACATGTCCCTATGGTTCGGTAATGTGGAAAGAAAGATTGACATAATGTATATAGTGTGAATGTGAATGGCTCTACGTACCTAAACCTAGGTTGACATTCCACGACCAAACGACGATAATATGTATTATCCGAGGGTGGTATCTAGAGTCTCCAAAATTGGCGTATTTGTATGAAGAGACTTATGAGTGTAATAGAAGTTAGGCAAGTATGTAGAGATCGTAACACTTGGCATGCAATACTTTCTACCTACCCATATATATGTATGTAAAAATGAAAGAAAGTTAATTCTTAATTTATTATAAAATGTAAATTAATTGATTAAATATTGATCGAAACTCTTGATCCAAAATGACACTCCAGCTTAGACTGGTACAAGTAAATTTATATGTATTTTATTTCTGTACCTATATAATAATTTTGAATGTTCTATTTTTAAGAAATTAATTTCTCTTTTATAATAAATATCTTAAAATAAAGTTATTTTTAATCATTTTCGTATTCCAATATCTATAACTGAATAAGGGGAACGGCTACTCTCATTTACATAAGTGTGTTGAAAGATATAAGCGTTGTAACCAGTGCTAGTGCTAGCTTCTATAGTATGTAGGTACTTGTTAAGAATGCAGTGTTTCATTGTTAACCAATTTAAATTAATCATAATTAGTAAATTAAGTTCACAGTGACCAGTCAAAGAGATTGTTTCGAACGAAACGATTATGACCTAATAATACTTGAAACACTGCATTCTTATCACGAATGTACCTAGTACTTTCTCACCTCTGATTTGCTATTCTTGAATCTTATAAGTGGTCATTTAAGTAATACGTAAGCAGAACTTAAGTGATATTTAACCTCCTCTCCCCCGCGTCAGCAAAAGTCTAAAAACCTTAACCCTCGCCCTATACGTAAATAAACATTTTTGTTTGTAAGATACAAACAAAAATGTTAATGTTTAGGTTTCTTTATTGTTTTTCATATCAATTTATTGCACATTTAAAATCTCATAAAGCGACCACTTTTTTTCGCTGTCCGCTTCACGTGCAATCATCCTTTGATTGTTTTCGGTTCGATGTCTTAAGCCTGCGTCAATTTCATGTTTTTTCGGAATATCGACTTCGTTATATATAGTAGATGAACTATGCCTTTGCCTCGAATCTGATGTAGGTTAACCAAGAATATCCAACGGCTTGCGATTGTCTTGGTATACTAGGAGATATTTTAATACGAGAATAAACGAAGGGTATCAATTTATGTCATCCTGCGATTACCCAGTCGTGATCACGCAAGGTGACCCTGTATTCCATATGCATCAATAAGGGTGCTTGATTATTAGCGGCGTTTTCATCTGATGATGTAGACATGTAGAATACCTACTCGATCTGGAGTCTGGACCAAGGTATTGATGCTAGGTACCTACTCCAAAAGATGGATCAAAGTTTCGGCGAAAAGGCTATCTACGTGATTTTTATTATGACCAGTCTGTGCTGTTGAAATATTTTTAACCCTAGCAAAAGTAGATAAATGGTGAAACAACCACTTATTAAAAAAAAACCCAATGATACAATGATTCGTGATTACTCCTATGTTACACCGAGAAAATAAATAATTAGTGAATAAATCACGCGGTAATTCCCCTTTAATGAAATACTGCGTGGTTTAGCGCACAGTTTTTTTTAATAGTATTTGAATGTTTTCTATGTTGCAAAATTTATCGACAGCTGGCAGTCATTGATCAAAATAGAAGAAGAATTTTGAACAACTGACATTGACAAATGTTCAGTATTAAACTTTATACCTATTAATTAACACGAAAATCCATTGAGTGTATTGTTTAAATTTCGCTTGAACAAATAAGCAGGCTTCTGCTTAAGTAAAATAATGTCTAACAATATGATGATAAAAAAACAGCCCCCTAGATCGTGTGATACCTTTGTGGTATTACCACCTTTAACCAAAAATAATGTAGTCATATTTGGGAAGAATTCGGACCGGCCGCAGAATGAAGTCCAAGAAGTGATATTGTCAAAAGACCGAGTGCAAGAAGCGAATTTGAAGGTAAAATTAATTAACACAATATAAATATCTTGTGATCTAATTATTCAACTGGTGTCACGATTGTTTTATTTACCCATCCAGAATAAGTTTGTTATGTACATTCGTATGTATGTCAATAATAAGAAATTAATTTCGTATTTCGTAGCTTTATATATTGTAAAATAGTCAAATAAATGTGTGCCTTGGCCCTGGGGATATACCAACAAAATAATATTGTAATAGCTTACTGAAATGATTCCGAACTTTTTTTAGTTCGCGCATGACAGGGGATTTACGGAGCCAATTTGAATCGACTTTCTCGGTTTTAGAAATAGGATTTTACTATAAAATTTAGATATTATTAAAAAATAGCAATGTATTTTTAATTGAAGGGATGAAAGGCAATTTTTATTCCAAAGCTAACTTAGTTAAGTTAACTACATTTATAACGTTGGCTAAGCTTTATAAAGAAATACCAATCCTGCTTTTAAGTGTCATGTCTATTTTACAATGTCTTTGTTATATTAGACAGTCATAATAATCAATAGTATTTTGTGAAAATATTAAATCTTTGTTAGAGGGTGAGATTAAAACTTCATGTAGACTTAACATGTAATTTTAGTGTGCCCACTCAAAAAAAAAAATCATTTCTACATACTAACAAGTAAAAACTATACCTACTGTATTTAAAATATTTAATTTAAGCTGAGAGATTTTTTTTTAATTTGAACATGTTTATGGCTGTATCTAGCAGATACAGTTAATTATTTTTTATGTCAAGACAACAAATAAAACAAGCTCCTGATGGTAAGAGGAAGAAACTATGGCTTGTTATTTATAGACTGTTTTGTGCCCAGGAAGCTATTTAAATGGAACATAACAACAAGAATTATACCTTACAAATTCCTGTATTACTTTATACCACCAGTGGTTTTTGATAATGGACTATTAACCTATCCTTGTCACAGAATAATAATTACTAATGTACAGAACCTGCACTTATCGTAACAATTCATAGAAATAGTGACTCTTGTAACTAAGCAATAAAGTTAAATTCAGCTCGTGTAAGTGCTGTGCACACGACGAGATGTTCATCTAGCTATTCCCGCTCTCTTCTAACGCATAACCCTGTCACTATCTGGCGTAAAGTGACGCGATAACTATGGTACTAGAGTGGGGACGGCGCCACGTAATTTTATAGGTACTTATCGCTGTAGGTTGTATATTTCAAGTTGGCAGGCAGGAACTTTAGAAGCTATAATTCTACTAGTTTTTAAACTAACGCGTTCCATAACTAATATTTAAATTAAACGGGACCACGATCCTTGCAACAGGATCGAAACGTCGAGATATATAAAACAAGTAAGTTATATACGCGTTTTGACCCGTTTAATTTATATAATTCTACTTCTGACAAATCAAATTTTATTTTAGTGTACGTATATCACAATAGAAGAAAGTACAACACCAATAAATAGTGTTATCCTGAGTAAACCAGCATGGATGTGGGGAGCTGAGATGGGTGCTAATGATAAAAATGTAGTCATTGGTAATGAGGCAGTTTGGACTAACCACAATGAGGCAGATGGAGAGGCCCGACAGAAACGATTATTAGGAATGGATTTAGTACGGTAAGTCTAACTTGTAAGTCTAGTGAGACAAGTGAGTAATGTACCTTTCGTACTTAAAGTATGTTACCCAGATCTTCTGTCCGTAGTAATTAAAGTTGTATCTTCAATTAAAAATTTCAAATTCTATGTTGAGGTGTAAGAATAAGCAGCTATGCGGAAAGTTCTTTAGATGGATATAATAATAATTTCCTGTAAAAATTTATAATTGTACTTGAATAACTTGAATTTTTAGGTATTTTTAATAATTATTTTATTATTTTAGCTTGGGTCTCGAAAGAGGTAACACAGCGGAAGAGGCATTGCATGTCATTACATCTTTATTAGAAAAGTATGGTCAAGGCGGACCCTGTTCTGAATTTGATGACAGTCACTTCTATCATAACTCTTTTCTCATAGCTGATTGCAAGGAAGCATGGGTACTAGAAACTAGCGGGAAACTATGGGCCGCTGAGAAAATTACTTCAGGTTATAGAAACATTTCTAACTGCCTTACAATTGGAACTAAAATCGACAAACACTCTGAAGGACTTTTAGAAAAAGCTGAGGCTTTGGGTTTATGGGATGGAAAGGTAAATAAATAGGTAGTATTTAAACGAACGACTGTAAATTAAAGGTTTAAGTGTCTAAAATACTTAATTTAGCTTACAGTATTACTAAGTGAGCGACTGACTGCGAGTGACTGGAAATCAACAGAACAACGACTCACAAACATTAATTTGAGTTACTTAAAATACAAAATGTGCAGCTGCATAATATTTGAGCGACTTAGTAGTTGTTTGAGTGACAACGTGACATCCTGCATTTTTTTCAGTATTTGGCAATTTTTTTTTTATACTGAGCAGCATTTTATCTTGAATGAAATACTACTAATACCAAAGGCACTTTGAAAAATACTTTAGTGAGCAGAGTATTATAAGTTCAATTTTTTTTTAATTTCTTATGAAATAACTATTTTAAGAAACACTGCTATTAGTCAAGCCCCCTTTTATTTTTTATTTTATTTTTATGTAATTATCTATTTTGAAAAGTAATACATAACTAAAGATTCTGTCTTAAAATGAATTTTTTAGTAGTTCGTTATGTAACACCTCAAACAGAAAAAACGAATCTATATATAATATTGGAGTTGCTCGCTCTGTATTTCCAGTCGCTCAGATAGAATAATAATATCTAACATGGATTAATCTCAGCCCAATTTTTGTAAGATTGTTTTGATCTTTTTTATCAATCAATATTTGTCGTTAGTTTAGTTAATTTTTCGCTTACTCTGATTCATGCCGCTCAAGTTATTAAAACAGTATATCATCAGTCGCTAAGTTTTTTTATTCGGCCGTTTTATTATTCCCCTAAATAAAATATAGTGCAAAATATTTTTTTCTTATTAAAAAAAAAATCCCATTCAAGATTGCTAAAAATTTAGGAAATTTGCTTCTTAATCAATACTCTAATTTGGTCATAAGAGTTAGCTTAAGAATAATAAGAACTCTTTTCTCCACTTTATTTTTTTTCTATAATTTCTATAAACATAATCAAAATGATTTATCACTATTAAAATTTACTCATTCAAATTAAAAAAAAAATACTATGTGACATATTTTCTTAAGTTACTAAAATACAGCAACTTTAATTGTATGTGTTTAATAGATTTTAATGTGTTTTAAATACATATTTGGTAATCTTGTTTGGCAATGAAATAAATACAAACATTAGTTTTAAAGATAGGGATTTGACCATTTTCACTTTTTTAATACCACTATAGCTATAGTAATAGTATAATTAAAAGAGAGTCTCCAAAAACGGGAAGGCTATACACAAATACTTAGCATGGTCTGCTTGTAATCATAATCAATTCAACTTGGTTAAAAAGTTTAGTATTTAAAGAAGTAAGTTAATTCATGCTTTTAATTGGTAGTAATAGCCTGAAAAGCTTCTACTAGAGATAGTCCAGCATCATTTTCTATATCTACATTTGATCAGGATTGTTAGTCAGCTAATATAATATAAAATAAGTAATCGCAAATCCAGATAATCAAGTTTGTACAGTATTATTACAGTGAAGGAAAATGTGTGAGGAAACCCAGATTGTTCTAATTTGATATTATGTAGGATTAGGCCTCGTTTCCCTTCTGTGTTGCAGAATTTAGATGGTATTTAATTGATGATTCCTATTTTGTAAGATATGTCAATAATTCAGAAGTGGTCATATATAAATTTTTAAGCAATTGGTTTGGTGACAACTTCAGAACCTATTTACCTATACAAAATGTTAATGAAATTGATATTGGTTTATTCCAGTTTTAAGACATTTAAATTATCCTAAACGCTAACTATCTAGTAAATGTAGTGGTAGTAAGTTGCAACCAAGTAGCCACTAAACGAAAGGTATCATAAAAATTAAAAACTGTTAAACAGTTAAATATTCATTAAAAAACAGAGGTATTCATAAACTTTGGCAAAATCATTTATTTTCCTAATTTGTAAAATAAATATTGGCTTAATAATAAATAAATATAAATATAAATACTGATCTGGTGAACTGAGTTTGCATAATTAACAAAAGGTTTTTTAAATTCAGGGAAAATTAGATTTCACCAGGGCATTCTCATCTGGTGGTGATGAGATACGGCAGAAGGAAGGAGAGAAGCTGCTGAAAGAAGGTTGTGAATCGAAGGCATTTGATGTAAAGGACATGTTCTATATACTCCGACATAAAGAAAGTTGCATCTGTCGTGGCTGTGATGATACATTCCCCACGCAAGGGAGTCAAGTAAGTTGCAGTCAGTTAATAATTCCATGTCTTAATTGAAACTGTTTTCACAAATGCATAAAAGGTTAATATTTTTTAACTAAAAATCCTAAATATTTTTAAAACTTTTTTTTAGTCAGAAACTCTCGTTCATTTTTATTTGGAATCAACTGACCTGGCGAACCAAGTACCGCCTGACATTGATAGCTAATAAGTTTGTATGAGAAATAATAAAAGCATTATTTCCTATCATCATTTCATTCTTCATAGGACGTCTACTGCTGAACTTCTCCCCCAACGACCCAACGTTATGTTCCTTAAAATTTTGCCAGTAATTTTTTTTTCATAAGAACTTTCCTCAGAGTTCATAGAATGCAGAAAAAAGGAATCGACCAAATTAGTTCAATAATTTTCGAGTTTTCCGCTTAGTAACAAACACATTTAGCCATTCATTTATATTTATATAGATAAGAAACAAAATATTAAAAAAATACATATCTACAAGTTAATGGTGCTTTGCCAAAAAGCTTTGGTGAATTCGCTGATGACCTTATCATGGAAGTTGGTTAATGATAGCAAGACACTATGATGGTGAAAATTTCAATTAAAAATTTTGTTCCTACAGTACTAGTTAGTAAAAAATAAACAATCCAATGTTTCAGGTGTCTACACTGGCTGCAGATGGCATAAGTGTCCACTGGTTTACCGCTACGCCCGACCCTAGTGTGTCATATTTCAAGCCCTTTATCTTCACCCCCAACTCCAAGATATCTGCATTCACTGAAAGCCCTAATGAGGTAGATAATATTACATATTAATGGTATTTATTTTAGTAGGTGGCAGATTAATGTGATCGTTTGGATTAATAGTTTCGTGGGTTAGGGTAATAAACTACTTGCACGTGTGGCATAAATATCTTAGTCTATAGGCAATAATTGACCCTTACCTACAGAAGAGGCGTCTGATTGCTATCTTATTACCTAGAAATGCATAAAAATTATCAGAACTATAAGTAAAATTAAAAACATACATACATTCAGGTTGCTATATCTACATAATTATTAAATGGTATAAGGGTAATATATAGTTTGTCTAAATTATGTAATATGATAAAAATATTTTACTCCCTGCTGCAGTTAGCGAATTTCATACCGCCCAGACTGTGCATTAGCAATATTATTCTGAGGTCATGGTGGTTATTCTGCAATTCTGAGCGAAAACAAGTTAATTTATTAAGATAGCAATTTTGCGACATCGTTTTATATATTACTATCTGTCCGCCCGCGGCTTCGCCCATGTGAATTATTTTAATAATACAGACAACTTTCAAAGGGCAGACATTTTTCCGACTTATAATACTAATCGCGTAAAAA
>DVZL01002167.1:0-15920 GCA_018236625.1 Lasaia peninsularis
AAGTTGTTACAAAACAAAAGTTTTTAATTATACCAACATATTCTACCACAATGTGGTGTGCAAATATTTTAAAACATATTATAACATGTCTATGTATGTATACATCTGTATATGACAGAAAATAGCTTTAAGTGATGCGCAACAGAATTGGCCAGTATCTACATCAGAATGTTGAATTTCCAAATTTAGGGCTCGTTAATATATTGGTTGTTTCAGACATGTTGACACTGACGTATGGACAATATCGTCGAAATAAATTGTGCGTTACAAAGCTATGGAAAATTTATAAAATACACGCCATCTTTTTTGTTGTAACATGGTTCACAAAATTATTGAACCAACGTTTTTGTTGTAGTTACTTTTCCTAGATTATTTATGTAATATCAGCCAAACTACAAAAACAATCGACTTGAATTTCAATATCTAAATTTAAATATCAATTAATTACAAATTATTAATTAAAGTGCATAAATACATCAAAGTCTAAATCTACAAAAATGTGAGGATTTGGATTTTCTTCAGTTTCCCTGGGATTCATGACAAACTCCATACGCTTTTATACAAAAAAATATATATAAATTAAATAAAAAAAATACGGATAATTTAATTTATTCAATAAAAATGGTAACACAAATAGAATCTAGTAAAAATAAATATTGTCACGCTGATATCCCGGAAAGTGAAGGCAGAGGTACATATATACACCCACAATCAGCTGGCGATAGTAGGTCCTATGTGTCAGGTAGCAATCCGGCATTTGTGCCCACAAATAACCGGTATTTGTGCCCGATTCCTCAACATTTTTTCGTCTTTCGTCCGAAAGTTTTCCTTTGTCGTAGGAGAACTCAGAAAATTGACTTAAGTTAGACAAATCATATGATTTAAACCTGGAGTACGCAAATGGAAATCCAAAGCGGGTACTACAGGGCCACCGGAGGTTATCTAATAATAAGAATCTATTTCTTTCTAAAATACCTGTTTGGATTTCTTTTTTAAGTATATATATATTACAATTTAATTTGGATCCAAAACTCTGTCATTGATTAATAAACACTTAATTTTTATGGTAATGGAAGGAAAATAAGGATTGCTGATGGTAAGAAATACACCCTGCGCAATTAGAAGCTTTCTCAAAAATATTTCAAACCGGAATCCAGGATGGAAACCTTTTTGTGTTAGTTGATTTGCCAGCTTAAGTTTTACTTTGCCTTTGAGTAAATTGCGTTTCGTTCAAAACTAAGAACTTCCAAGTTATGTAATTTGTGCGGACCTAAAATTATTAATAGCCTATTTTATTTTTTTCTTCAGAGCCTCTTCTTGTATATTTTTGTGTTTACCCTAGAGCTGGCTAGAAAGAACGCTGAACACATTAAGTTCGTCTTTCATTTAAGATGTTGTTTTAATGTGGCAAATGAACTAGTTTAAATTAAATATGCCGTAAGTTATTTAATGTTTCAAAACATAAAAGCAAGGAAAACTAATATTTACGTCTAAAATTAAAAGCAAGTCATCACAGTACATCAGACAAATGCCTACAACATTGTCTGACGACTATATTTTACGAAGATTCCACAACTTACTACGGAACCAGAATTGCAATTATTAATTTAAACAGGTTCTTCCCACGAATTGGTTTCGAAGTTATTTGAAGCTGTTGCCCGGGGCACCAAATAACTCCGCAGACAGACAGACAATGGACTGTCTCAACCTTAGTTTGCTAGTTTTTCAGTAGTTTCAACAATATTATCCCCCAAATTAAAAATTATATCTTCTACAGATCAAATTTCACTATAACAATCAAAAACGTAAATAATGTAAGAGTTCGGTGTCGATCGATATTATGATTTGCTTTTTTTATGGATTTGGACTTAGACAGATATCCTAAAGGTGAGAAATATGAATCGTTTAAAAACAAGAACAGTATATTGTGTGTTGCCAAGCTAAAACTGTACCCCTTTTAGCTAAATAACCAACTAAGGTGTCATCCAAAACTTAATAACGACAAGAGAAAACTAATCATGGTCACGATGTGGATGAAAAAAACTAATGGCAGCTGGAGGCCATCGGTTTTTTTCACCTGGCTGTACCTGGTGGGCTCTACCTGGAGTATTCCACTAATGTTGTGACTGACTTAGTAACTAGGTTTGCTCACCAATGCCTTGCTTCATTCCGGAGGATAGGGTGTCGATACTAGCACTCCTACTATTTATAACTAGGCAACTATATCTATATGGCGATGGGCAAGGCGGCGATTGTATTATAACATGAGAATTTTTAGTGCATCAGGTTTTTTTAGAGGTTTTTTCACAAAAAAAAGGAACTTTTTGTGAGAAAGTTTCTCAAAAAAAAGAAAAAAAAAAAAAGAAAGAATCCGACTGAGATTTGAACACGAGTTTCCCGCGTTTTAAGGCGCCCGATTTGCCAACTGAGCTGTTTTAACTTCGTAAATTTTGGAAAAATTTTGGCGAGCTTTGTATTGTAATGATATAGGTATATATTCAATGAAAACACAATTAATAAAAGAAACCTGAAAAAAACCTAGCTAGATCGATATATCGCACCCGAAACCCCCTAAATACAAAGTTTCAAGAAAATTGCTTGAGCCGTTTCCGAAATCGCTGATATATATATATACAAGAGTTGCTCGTTTAAAGGTATTAGATAGATAAAAAGAGAAAAATTAAAAGAAACAATAGGACCGAGATTTAAACCCGGGTTTCCTGCGTTTTAAGGCGCCCGATTTCCCGACCGAACTATACTAACTTCGAAAATTGTGGCAAAATTCAGTTTCGTCTTCTAATGACATTGTAAGAGGTTTTTATCCCATGAAAACACGATTAATGGCCGTTTTCTATAACCTATCAACAATAACAGATAGGCCTACCTTAGATCAGTAACCAGGCAACCACTGTTATTTGTCAATAATTAATAAAAATATATATCTTAGCAACTAATAAGCCTCTCTCTAACTGTAGATAGGTTGTTAAAAACGGCCATAAAGTGACATTTTCTGAAGATAAAACCTAGCTAGATCGATTTATTCGACCCGTTTCCGTGATCGTTCATGTATACATTGAAACATAAGAAATAAATAAATATCTTCCGTCTATATCCCCGAAGATATCGGCGGAGATACGAGGGCATATCACTTGCGGCTAGCTAAAAATATTAAGTCCCATAACGTGAGATGCGATAAGTCCTTCGCCATGTCGGGCAGAAATCAAACGTAATAATCGAACCCAGGACCTCATTTGTCCCAGTCAGACACTGACTAAGCTAAACCACAAAGTTATTTTTTTATTTTTGTTTAAGACAGCGAACAGGCACACGGAGCTCTTGATGGGAAGAGACAACCGTGGCCAATAGATACAATAGACGTTGTAGGTGCGCCGCTGCCCTGTGGTCGAGCTGTTAGACCTTATGTGAAAGTCTACCGGCTACCCCACCCTCCAGACTGGAACACGACAATGTCCTTATGGTGGCAGGAATAGGTAAGGCGGTGGATCCCTACCCGGGCGAGTTACGGCATAGCACTCTACCATCTATGGACTTGTTTGCGATGACATTGATAACTGCCTGGTAGAAAGAGAAATGGTCTATTCTACACAGAAGACTCACGACGGGGAACACGGGGACAACGGGGAAGGTTAGACACAGATGCAATCATATAAAAATCGTACTTAAGATATTTTTTAGTGCAACCAACATGAGCAATTCTTACACAACCAGCGATTTTGTAATCAGTGGTTGTGTAAAATGCCGGTAACAAAATGTACAATTGCATTAATGAGACAGTTATTGTCAGTAAAAATATAACGTCAGGAAAATTGCAAGCGCTATCCCAGCGCCGCAGTTTCCACGTTCTGTCGATTTAATGTTATTACGCTTAATGTAATGCCCGTAAATTATTCACCGTTTTATTTTTCACTTATGGTATTTTATTTTAATGTGAATGGTTCCGGAATTTTCGTCAAGCAACGTTGCGTAGGTGAAATTGCAATAACATTTTCCATTTTTAAAATTGTTTCCTGGTGAATGTTATTGAGTCTTTTTAAGGAAAAAGTGAATAGAGCCTTAAAAACCTTTTTTGGAAAACCCTTTACGGCTATTATCTCGCTGGGTGTTTAGAGACGCTTATTTTGGAGTCTGATCGTTGACTGAGTAAAAGCCAATGGTGTTCTTCACTATCTTAAGAGAAAGATTTAGATACCATGAAAACAGTTATATCATAGTACACTATCATTTTAGATCCCTGGTTACAAGGTGCGTATACCAAAATAGTGTTTTTTAGAATTTTTGTCCGTCTGTCTGTCTATCCGTCAGCTGATGTAATAAGGAATAGCTTAGAATACATTTATTTTAGAAATGTATGAAACAAAATAATAATAATAATAAAAACGCGGATGAAATAAATATATCTTATTCAAATTTACTGTACATTTTGCTCTCAAAAATACAAATCTGTATCTATAGATGTGTTGTAACATTATATATGTTGTATGTATACACACAAACACACACTTACATCTGTATATGGCACAATGTAGATACACAAAGTAGAGCACGTCAATTGAGATTTGTATAAAGTAATGCTAGTTTCAAGGGCATTTTATATGTGTATTGTACACTTCGGTGAAAGCCCTTTAAATAAATGATTAAAAAAAATATTGTGCACTCTCCCTCCTTGGCACTTGGTCTAATTCCATTTTTGTTTTTATCCAAATCAATTCTCAAAATCACCACACTCATTATAAATACATTATTTATGTAATTCTTACATAAATAATACGTACACTATTTTACCTGTTTTTGTAACTGAGCAAGTGTATTCATATTGTACTAATAATAATCGTTTTTTCTATTGTACAGAGTGTAATGGGTATTGTGTTTAATATAATTAAAAATGTTTTGAAATTTATTTAAATTATATAAAGTTTGAAGAGCTTTCGACGTTCATTACAGGGACCATTTTCGAAACCCGCCTTGTATCAACGAGTTTTCCCAACCTAAATACATTTTCTGAGTGCTCTTCCAGTGAAAGAAAACATCGTGAAGAAACTCGGCAGGCGATGTAAGGGTGGCATCAGGTAACAACAGCATAAGTGTAAAATTTGAATACAACAATATATGTAAATAAAATTTAACAGCAGAATGAATATTTGAAGCAATAATTTATTTCATTGATAATATGGCTAGCGTCGGCGCTCCGACAAATACGCCAGATATCGCATCGGTGGCCTTTGTGTGACTATTGATTAATTACTATTGACAAAACGTTCTGCGAACTTTAAAGTCATGAATAATTATGGATATTCTATTAGCATTTCAATACTTAAATGCTTATAGCGATTGTTTTTACATATGTAATATGTGTTTTATATACCTTACGAAGAACAGTCTAAATACTTTTGTAACCGTGCTTTACCATAATCTCTATCATAAATAGAACTTAAATATATTAAATTAAATATTCCAACTAGATACAAATTATTGAAGTCTGATAATATTATATAAGATATAAAATATATGTAGTATGCAGGTTGTTTTAGGGTTAAAAATTACGTGTTACATCTTATACTTAAACTCAATATTGAGCTGTGTTAACTCGGCGGTACACGAAAAAATTTGGACGAGTTTATGATGCACCTTATTAATATAAATGTTTGAAATTTTGTAACGAATAAATAAATAAATTAATTAATATCTTGACCCAATACTAAGAACAAAATCGTAGAACGTCCAAGAAGCATTGCTTTGAGGACGTAAAAGAGGATGCAATAGAAAATAATCTCACATTAAGGATTCTCAAGCCTAAGTTGAGAACGATGACAAAGAAGGCGGCAAATTCTCCACATTCAGTATTCTCTTCTTACACATAACTTTTATTAAAAATGGAAATAAATAAACCGATAAAGGAAGTACACAGGAAATACCATCTTGGATGGTATTTGACACGTCTTTCAATGAGAACATGATCACATCTTAAAAGGTACGGCTTTATCAACCTTTATGAATCATGAGACGGTTTATATTCCTTTGACTTTGTGAAAATAATCTCCCGAAAAATGTATTTCTGTCCTTTTGAAGTTTAAGGTGTGGTAAAATGAATATTTATCATACTTTTACTGGCTTATCAAACGTTATTATTCATAGACCAAAAGGTTTTGTGAAAGCGAATGTTAATTAGCCGATATTACTAACACAGTTTAATAAAAATAGGACAATATTTTTAATGTGGTAATAAAATGTGTACCGTTTATTCAAAATAAGTTGTTTTCCTTATACATACATCTAATACTCTTAAACGAGTAATTCTTGCTTATATATATGTATCACAGTGATCACCTCGGACCACATCTGCATCATTAGAGGTATCACAAATAAAGATCATTTTGTGTTGCGGTTGCAAAAAATGCGTTCGTCATTACAACAGGGGTCCCAAGGTATTAAGGTAGTGGGTGTGAAAGATTAACTAAGCTCATTCATAATATCAGGTGGTAAAATTGAGCAGTAGGTATCAAACCAAACAGTTTCTCCAAGCATTCCTTATGATAAATCCCCATTTAAATCGAAGACAATAAATTAGACCAATGTCTCTAAGCAATAGGATCAAACCGGTTGTGAAGTTCCCGGTCATCGACTTATTTTTTTGTTCCAGAAAGGTATAATATACTTCTTACTATCAGGAAATCCGACTTTTAATTACAAAGGAACATGCAATGACAGGCTGAAGTGACACTTCAAAATATTAGTAGATAACACAACCCGATTCACACCAATAAACGTTCCGAAATTAGTCCACACCTGAAGAAAGTTTCATTAGATAGTGTAAGCGTGGGTTTAGAACACTGAAGTAGACAAACATCTGATCGCCGACCACTTGGGCTCAATACGCTAATCCAATTAGTGAGAATTCATTATCTGACAACCGAACGTGTTTCTCGGGCAATAGTGTTCTATCGAAAGAACCCTCTGGATCTTCTAAAGAGGCACTCGTCGGCGATTAGCGTTGGAGGACGCTTAACCCCCTTAAACGGGTGCTGTAGGGTTAACCCTCTGTTTGTGCGTGGCTCTTCACTGAGGTATTGTTGACTTATCTATTGTATTTTAATTGAATACTAACCCTATGAAAGTTTTCTTTTAATTTACGGAGCTTTTTAGTTTTTACCGGTGGTTATTGAAGTACGTGTATACACGGTTTTAGCAGTTTTAATATTATTTTAAAAAGTAATAGTTAAAGTAATAGTTCGGAATACCTCGGTACGTATTTTTTTATGTTTGTTACGCGATTGTTTTGTGAATTCCAAATAGATTTTCATAATTTATTCTTATATGATAGGTAAATTTTAGTAAATTGTTTCTGCGCTTTCTATAGTATCGCCAAAAATGAAATAAAGAATATTTATCTAAACGATATGATAATCAAATAAAAGTGTTTATTGCGTTAAAATCATAATCATAATCGTAGCCCAGTAAGCTAAGTGCGTAGTCACTCGAGCGTCTTGAGCACTTATTGGGCCATTAGATAGCGGAGAAAAAACCGTAAACGTAGACGTATAAATACTAAATAAATACAGATACTTGATCACACCATACGTGTCTATCGTGTCTCCGGTGACAGAAAAATGTCTATCCGCTAGTTTGCCGTAATATTTGATGAACATAGATGATTTGTTTTGTGAAAGTTTCTGAGAATTAGAGTGAAAGGAAGGAAGAGTTCGTGTCGCGTTAAAATTGTTACATTATTAAAACAAACACATGTTGTCGTGTAATGAAGCATAAAGTTAAAAGAAATATCTGGAGATTACTGTAGCTACAATTTATAAATTTGACAGCGTCAAAACAAACTGGCCTTGTGAGAGTGAGATAGCCAGCCCTAAGAGAAGTTTAATATTGCGGAATAGTATAGTGTCTGTAGGTTCACTTAATTAACCCATCGTATATTAATCTGACGTGCTTGAGTTTCTACCCAAACCCCTCTTGGACTATATTACATAGAGAAACCAGATACAATAAATTAACTGTCTCGATTAAGTTCGATATAAAACACAGCAACTCATAATAGTTGGAACACTGGTCATTATTTCGAATACATTTAACATTATTTAAATATCGCAAATTGTTTGACCAATACCCCCAACAAATCCCGGAGTATCACTTTTTGGAGGTAGTCCGATAGTTAATTATGTTTGTAAACCACCAAAATAACTCGTTTATTGCGTACGTGTACTTTATAAATGTTATGGTATTTTAGTTCAGATAATTGAACGGTGACCACAAAAGAATAAATTATTTTGTTTTATATCAACGATATAAAATGTAAATAGCGAAATACTAGTTATGGGTGAACTGTTTTATATGCGGACTTTTTTATGAGATA
The DNA here is from genome assembly GCA_018236625.1 of Lasaia peninsularis. Classification (NCBI taxonomy): domain Eukaryota; kingdom Metazoa; phylum Arthropoda; class Insecta; order Lepidoptera; family Riodinidae; genus Lasaia; species Lasaia peninsularis. The sequence continues at coordinate 8,381 of DVZL01002167.1, forward strand.
AGAAAGCGAACAAGTACACGGTTCTCATGATGGAAAAAAGACAATCGTGGCCAATAGACACCATATATGCTGTAGGTATGTCGTTATCATGTGACCGGGGTATTAGGCTTGATGTGCAAGTCTACCGGTTACCCTACACTCCAGATCGGAAGTGACAATATCATTATGGCGGTAGGAATAAATGAGGCGGTATATCTCTACTCGGACGAGTTGCTGCACTCTACCATCAGGGATTTTAACCTTTAATTTATTAACCGATACTCGCCTCTAACGAGCTGTCTGGTAGGAAGACAGATGGTGGATAGAGCAACACGGAGAAAAGAAAGGTAAGTAGAAAAAATAGTTTCCATAGCTAGATTAGCTAGCTCAGTGTTAGATGTCGTAATGATAACATTTGAATTCCATGTGCTTGTATGAACACTGATTTCAATAGAGTGTTCCGAATTCGAAGTTCTTTTTCTTTATTCTTTATGCTCCAATAAAATGTATAGTCCATGAAAATGTATACTCAAGATGTCGTGGCAGGTGTAGGGCCTTACCTTCACAATGGGTGAGCCGTTGTAGGGCCTCCAACTGGTATGAATAACTTGAGAAATGAGAGCCAGTAATTCAAATTAGCGGATAACCTATAGCGGGCGATCAAGTCGTTAATTAATATGTAGATACCTATTAATACCTACCTAAGAATCCGGTTGATTAATTGGTTAAAATGGTATTTTATATTATTTATGTATTTATTTAATCTTTTTTGTGCATCATATTATACAAATATGTTACATAAAAGGCGAGTTTAATGCGTATAGCATTCTCTACCAGCCAACCTTTGGACCAACAGAAAAAAATAATGGCAGATGCATAAAAAATAATCAATAAAATTAGAAACAAAAAAAAAGGATATCAGAACTTAAAAAAAAACTAAAAGTATATCTTATTATAGGTATTACATATATAATAGGTATTTAAAAAATAAACAAAAAAATTACAGGACAGCGACACACCTACAAGAACTATGGAGTCTATAGGTCACGGTTGTCTCTTACCATCAGGAAAGCCGTGTGTTTGTTCACTTCCTTATTCCGTAAAAAACTAATTTTACCAGTCACGATTTCTATAATAGGCAGGTTTTACGTCCTCTTCTTCGCTTCGTTTTAAAGGCTAATATTAAATTGTCCTTATGCTCCTACCAGTTAGACCACAACAATAAAAAATATTTTTATACAATCAACATTTTATTAAATCATCTTAGTATTTCCAAAAACTTATCTACAATAAATTCACCATATAGGAGCGACATTTTAGTATTTATTATTAAAGTATCAGTTACGAGGTCTTCCCGACGCCTTTTTACAGGAATACCTTTGTCGATAACATGTGGCATTAGTACCTACAACTATATACGATTACTACTATGTACAATAAGTAACAATATTCATTGTACATGATTGCTCATTAGTAGGAGCACGAGGACATCCTTATCCTTGTGGTCCAACTGGTAGGAGCATAAGGACATGTTGGTTCTCGTGCTCCTACCAGTAAGAGAACCGAGGAGGAGCAAGCGGAAGTGCCCTATTAAACATCTACACGACAAAATAAGGATTTTACAGTGTTTGCGTAACATAATATATCACTGTAGATAAGAAATTGAAATTAGGATTAGCATACGATAACCGGTAGCTCAGTGGCATTCATGGTTTCTATTGCAAGACCGCCTTTGTATATCATTTAGATTTTAAGTATTATTTTTAAATTATCTATAATTAATATAGGTATATGTATACCTTGTGCAACAAAGAGTTCGTTTATTAACTCTTTTCTATTCTTTGTGTAAAATGATACACAAAGAATGAAAAAGAGTCAACTTACAATAAAATATAATCAACAAATATTTTGTATAACTCCATCGTTTTGCGGTCATCCATATTTATTTCAACTAGAATCACACGACACGAAATACACGTCTATAATAGCGGTATTTTGTGGTTTACTAACAAATTACAAAATACCACTATTTGAGGTGAGTCAATAATCAATATTGCGAAAATACTTCGATATATTTTACATTACCAGTGAATTAACAACTCCTTGTACTACTTCCACCTCTTAGGCATTTTACATAAGGCAACATATAACATAATCAAAATATAAAATAAATATCGTCAAGCCTATATCTTCAAAAGGTTAAGCAGAGTAATATACCTACTCACGCACGATTAGCCGACGATATGAGATCCCGTGTCGCCATATCGGGCACAAATATCGGGTTTCACCTCGATGTTTTCATCACGGTAAGAGCACTCAAAAAATGTACTTGTGTTAAAAAAATCATCAGTAGATACATGGTGGGGTTTGAACTTAAACCACCACAATGGATGCTCGAAGCGCGTACCACTAGCCGATTGACGTTTAATAATTATCTCATCGATCAATAATTAATTGTTACATATTATAGAATCACAAGTATTATAACTTTCACTCTATTTTAGAAACTTACTAGCGGCCCGGTACGTATAAGTGATATATTAAAAAAATATCGCTGACAATTATTCGCTTTAACGTAAGCACGTCTAATATGACTGCATGAATGACAAAACAACATACTTTTACTGTCAACACTGAGAAGAGTTTCAATTTGACAATACAATCCGCCATTTATTGAATTCATTTGTTACGAAAAATGTGATAAATGAAGAACTGCTCTACCGATTTTGTGCAAACTTAGCATAAACTATCTACTAAATAGTCCGAACAAAGCTTAAACACGTTTAGACAGCCCATTCTTGAGTTATAAACCTACAGTGAAAAGTGGCATTGATTTTTCTATATTATGTGTATAGGTTAAAACAAACATATTATTTTATATGTGTCAACAGTATACATAATGTACTAGTTTCGGTAAGTGGATTTGTCCCTCTCTTTAAAAAGTAGTCTATGTGGTCTTATATTCTCATCTATAAGCTATATTACCTATTGTAAAGTTTCATCCCAATCCGATTCTTTTTGTTAAAGAGTAACAAATATCTATACACATATACTCACAAACTTTTGCATTTATTAAAATCATGTAAAATATAACAAAATACTTCAATTAACATTTGCATGACAGATTATTGCAAAATCTGCGTAGATCTATAAGTATTTAAGATAATTAATGTAACCTTATTAAATGCAAATAGAGATTTTTTTATTATTATTATTATCATTATTTATTAATATTCTCTCATGTTTTTGTTTTTAATATTGATAAAAAAATTTGAAAACAAAAACATAATATCAGAACCCGATTTCTAAAAACGGCGGTCTTACGACTAATCAGTGGGTAAAATGAGAAATTGACAGACTAACTACGATCAGCCAGGTCAGTGGGATTATTTCACATATTTTATAACATTAGTTGGATACAAACCCAAATCCGTGCCGCTTGACAACTGATAATAGTTTTATTGAAAAATGAAAGCCTTGTTTTTTTTCTATTTCCTTTCTATTTTCTTTTTATAAAAAACCTTCCATTTGTCAGCAAACATGTATATATCAGTATATTTCAAACGATCTTTATGTTCAAATGTCTCGGTATCCTGTAATGGCTACACCGTAGAAGACCTGGCTTGAATATTATATTATATTATATTATATAAAAAACTAGCCAAGTGCGAGTTGAACTCGCGCACGAAGGGTTCCATACCATTATTTGAAAAAAACAGCCCAAATATCACATTTTTTGTGTGGAAGCAAGCACCTTTTATATATTTATTTTATTCTATTTTTTGTTATAATGGTAAGAGAAATGTATCCCATATTTTCATATCTACCCACAGTTATGTAGATCAGAAACAAAAAATATCGTTAGTAGCCTGTAAAAATATAGTTACAGGCAACAATTTGCATTATGTATTTCATATAATCTGTGAAAATTTCAACTTCTAGCTATCACGGTTTATGAGATTCGGCCTAGTGACAGACAAATAGACAGACTGACAGCGAGGTCTCAGTAATAGGATTCTGTTTTAACATTTTGGGTTCGGAACCCTAACAACATAAATAATTCTGAGTTCGAAAATAATTTGAAACCGACGACACTTACCAAACATCCCCATATTTGTAACTATAACCAAGCATTTGTCCATTAGTCCACTGAAACTAAGACGGTAATTTTGGCACAGAGAAGCCGAGTAACGGGCAAAGAAGTGATACAAATGCCGCTCACGATTTGCAAGCATAATAGAGCAATTTCCTCGTCATTTCCTGGTGGCTGCAAGCATTTCGATGTCTTGCGGCATTATGGAGCTACTTTTCTGTTACAAAGATATTTCATCGGCTATTTCGTCTTTGATACCGCGTCTGTCGCCCAGACTTAGTTTACGTTCGTATTTCCACTGCAAATTTCATTTCGTGGTCCATTGATCTCTTCCACCAACGAGACTCTTCCATTCAGACAGGCATTTCTGTGTTGAACGTAGACATATTGAGTTCTATTCGGACCAAAATATCAAACATTACGGGCGACCCGGCCCGGTTTCGCACGGATTTATTATGTATATTGTTTACATATATAAAACTTTTTCTTGAATCATTCCATCTATTAAAAAACTGCATTAAAATTCATTTGGTAGTTTTGAAGATCTAAGCATATACATAAAACAAACAGGACTAGGAAACAACTTTGTTTTATAATATGTAGTGATTAAACAATTGACTTTAAATAAAAAAAATATTGTCGTATATTATCGAAGGAATTGACAAAGGTGCTTGTGCACCTACGATTAGCTGTCGATATTGGGTCCCCCGGGATGTGACAGGTGGCAATATCAGACACAATAATAGATAATAATTATTCATATCCCTAAAGTGAAATAAAACGGTAATAAAAACCATTTCGGAGGGCTTCCATCGTAACTCTGGTTACTCCTTCACCTATGTTTGGAAATACCTTGCGGAATATATGAGCGCGACGATATTTATTTGTTTTATTTTTCTTTTTTATACGCATACTTAACGTCTTGTATGTATTAACCATTAGAAATAAATTGTCTAAATAATAGCGAAAACGGCATCAAAACCCATTGCGTGATCTAAAAAAGTAACCTTAGAATCAGACAGACAGGGGAAATTGTTTTTATGCCTATTATTATAGTACTTGTAATTGATTAAAAATATTACATTGATCATAAACTCAGGCTTGAGCTCGACAATAAAGGCTCGAAACATAAGTTTATTACTCTTTTTTATCTTATTTTTTATATGATAAGACAGCGAACAGGCCCACGGGTCTCCTCAAAGTAAAAGACAACTGTGGCCCATAGACACCATAGACGTTGTAGGTGCGCCGTTGCCCTGGCTAGGTAGGTCGGGCTGCTACACCTAATGGAACACGACAATGTCATTATGGCAGCAGGAATAAATGCGTCGCTAGCCTAGTGGTACGCGCTTCGGACTTCCATTTACGGTGAAACATCGTGAGAAAACTCGGGATTTGTGCCCGATATTTCGATGGGCTTTTCGTCTGTCATATTGTAATGGGACCTAATATCGTCGGCTAACCGTGGGTGCATATATACATCTGGTTTAATTTTTTTAACTAATATTTAATAAGTTTAGAATAGAATGCATTTCCGAGTCGTTTTCTAAGATCTTGCGGACTCACTCAGAGATGCACTCTACTTATAAAATATTAAGAGTTAAAACTTAGAGCCCAACAATCTTCGACGATGTTCTAGATTGAGTAATTTTAAAAAACTCTTAAGTTAAATATACGAACATTAAACAATAAAAACTAAATGAATAGTGGGGCTCCCGTTAATAAGGAAGCGATTTTAAGAATTATTATTCTCATTCGCAATAGAGAACTTTTAACAAGAAAACTTTCCAATGTTCTTCGCCAACAATGTTCCTAGAGATTTATTGTAGGTGAATAAATTTTGATTTCTCTCTTCATTTGATCGGAAATTATAAATTTAAATTTGTGAAGTTGCTAGTTCCGTATCGATTGACTTTCTAGTTTCGTGTGAGATTGTTTGATGTTCTCTTACCAATTCTTTATTTAAAAAATATTTGTGGTATTAAAAATACTTACCTTCAACACCAGGTTGGTGGTGATGGTGGTGGTCAAAACAGGCAAGACTGTTAGATACTTCGTGTAAAACGTCTCAAAATTCTACCACAAGGAATAATAAAAAATGTATTTCTTAGTGTTCTCGTATTCACTATTGTTATACAAATTTTTAGTTCCAGTAATTAATTCACATTCCACATTCTCGGAATTCGCAATAAAACCATTTTACTACTTCGAGTACTACGAATAACATAAATCAATTTCAAATTTTGCCACTTAAGCTGTAGTTCATAATATCGTACTGTACGATATGATTTTCTTGCGCGAGACCCAATTGTAAATTTATGGGCTTGCGAACTTCGAAATATCAGTTTAACTTAAGGTAACCAACTGCTCTCTGAATTATTGTAGACTAGCTGTTGCCCGCGGCTGGACACGGGATTTAAAGCTTTATCATTTCCACGAAAACCATTGAGCCATTAGAATAGTTCATCTCGTCTCCGAGTATTACGTCGGCAATCACAAAACTTTCTTACCATTCATTGAACCATTGAGAATTAGGCATTGTATCAAGATGCATCCTATACTTTAAATAATTCTTGTATGTATAAATTTCTTTGGTTTCTCCTAAACAGCTCTAAGATTTAAACAAATCTAAACGCACGTATAAATATTTGAGATTCTATGTATCTGCTTAATGCACTTTTCAACCTTTTTAATTGATTAAAAAAATATAGACAATAGTTTATTCCCTTTTTAAAAACTATACACTAAACACATTTCTAAACGCATGCATAAATGTCAATCATTACGTCTTATAGTATTTGACAGGATGAACAACAAATATAACAAACATGTATTAAAGAAATAAGAAATGAATATTTATTGAACATATATTTCATAATGATGTATTTATCGAATTTTAATTGTTTTTAAGATGTATTCTGCTATCCGGGGCGAAGCAAAAACCATGGAAATTGGTCCAGCAGATCTCGAGTTATAAGTGTTGTAACAAACCCGTCTTTATTTTATATGTATAGAAGACATGTAACGTGTATGTGTCAAAGCCTGGTTAGCTTAATAAATGTCTAATAGTAGTCCCCTACTCCCCGACGCAAAATTCGGTGGGAACCCAAGAGGAGATTTGGGTAGTACCCACTCTTACTTAGGTGTGTCTGATTAAGATATGGCAGATTCATGAACCAACGTTGAACACCTCCATTGTAGACAAATGTAAAATCATACTTAGAGCCGCGCGTCTAGGATAATCTACTTAAATTTTTGTCAGCCAAAAAAATGTTTATCAGCTAATTTGCCATAACTATTATGCTACTCGTTTGGCAAACTGTATTCATAACGTTACTAGCTGTCCGCCCGCGGCTTCGCCCGCATAAATTATTTTAATAATACAGACAATTTTCAAAGGACAGACATTTTTCCGACTTATAATACTAATCGCGTAAAAACATACCCTCTTTTTAATATAGTCGGTTA